>JAFBJQ010004365.1:23537-121756 GCA_016785345.1 Trinectes maculatus | reverse complement strand
ATGTAGATGGAAGGAGGGAAAGCAGACAGAGGAAGAGAAGGATAAGGTCTAAATGTCCCCCGACAGTCTAGGCCTATGGCAGTTTAACTAAGAACTGATCAAAGATGGACCTCGACCAGCCCTAACTATAAGCTTTATCAAAAAGGAATGTTTTAAGTCTGCTCTTAAATACTGTGAGGGTGTCTGCCTCCTTGATTGAAGCTGGGAGATGATTCCACAGCAGAGGAGCCTGATAGCTGAAGGCTCTGGCTCCTAGTCTGCTCCTATGGATTTTTGGAATTGTGAGTAAACCTGCGTTCTGAGAGCGGAGTGCTCTAGTAGGATGATATGGGATGATTAAATTTTGTAGGTATGTTGGTGCCATACCATTTAGAGCTTTGTATGTCAGTAGAATGATTTTGAATTCGATTCTAAATTTCACAGGGAGCCAGTGTAGTGAAGCTAATATGGGGGAGATATGTTCTCTTCTCTTGGTTCTATTATTTCTAACCTGTATGATATTGCAGCTGGCAACAAGCATATGATTACATAATGACTTTCAAATTGACATGTAAATGACCCACACAGTTAAAAGGTTACTGAGCTTGGTTGTGTAACGCAGAAAAAACAAAGAACACTAATCTTTCTTTTTGTAGCTAGTGTCGATTGATTATGTTCTTAATGACAATGTCTTTGTTGTTGGCTGGTACATGCAGTCCTGTATGAGTGAGCGCCAATAACACCAGTCCTTTAGAGGCACTGTGCTGAGCCTAGCTGTAAGATCATTATCTTCCCCAGAGATTAGTCAAAGGGCTTCCTCCTCTTCATTCACCCTCTAGCACCCTGCATACTGCACCACTCCAGCTGCATACGTCCACACAAACACAGCTGCTTCAGAAGCTCTCTTTAGATGTTTTTTCATACGCGCTGATACCTCTGTACATACATTAACATAAATCCAGCTGATGCCCATTTGACTGTTGACACAACGGTACTAAAAGAATGGTCTTTACCCTGAGAAATCAGATTTGTTCCTAAATCTCTTTAGAGATCAAATCTGTTGTGTCAAACGCGTGAGTGTGACTGGACTTTTGCTGCTTCAGCCACTGTTATGTAATGTGTTGAGGTTTTTTCTTCACAGGGAACAGGGAAGCAGCCCACTCAGGCCAGAGTCCTAATCAGTGTAATAAAGTTGAGCAAGAGATTCTCCCTTTCTGAATCCGGCCTTCTTAATCTCCGTCTGTGGTGATGCATCAGATATTCCCCTGAATCTCCTTGTCCCTGCTTGCGGGAGGACCTTATGGAGCTTGACGAGAATTCACATTGCATCAAAAGCTACAAGGAAGCACCGTGTTCACTCATGGTGTGATGAATGATAAATGTATGGGGAGGGGTTGATCTGTACTAGGTTTAAATGCTAAACAGCAGCTGATATGTAAATAAATAAATAAATAAATACATAAACAAACAAACAAACAAATAAATAAATAAAATAATCTCTGTACATTGTCACTGGATCCTAGATCTCTGGACGTAAATAAATATATCAGTACAGACTCAACTAGGGCTGCACGATTTATCGTTTGAGCATCGAAATTGCGATGTTTGCATGCGTGATTTTATTAAAGGCAAATTAAGACCATATACGTCATGCTACAGCTTTTGTTCTGCTTGGGATAAAACAGAATTTAACACTGCTCTATTAAATATCTACCAGAGGCAGTGTATATCGGCCCAATATCATTTATCTTACTCTAATCACTATTTATTTCACTCCATTGACAAAGTTTGTTGCTATTTGATATGTGACATGCACTTTCTCTCGCTAATCCTTCACCATACACACAGTGGCTAAGTCCACACCACACCAGGCAAACGTCACACTGATGCAGTCCAGTCAGGATGGCAACTTGAGCTTCTACGTCAGCCTATCCAAGGGTTTCCGCAAACGTGTGACGTCGACGTAACGTCCGGCCACTCCAGAGTAATGTAAAGAATCGATAAGGGAATTTGTTAAGCATAAATGCTAATGATGTTGATGGGTTGAACCATTTCTTGTCGATGCTTAACAGGAACCAGTTATCGATACCCATCCCTAATATATACACTATACATAGTAATATTAGACATATATACCCTATGTACATATAATAGCAGCACAGTAATACCCTGATTGATTGATATTGCACTCTGTTTATTCTGTGTGTGGTCTATGTAAGTCCTTAGTCACTATCATTAAATTAGGAAAACTAAATCCTAAAAAAACAACTAGGAGTTATGTGTGTATATACCCTGTAAACATCCCGATGTCATTCCATATAAATACTCATTATTCATAGCTCTTTTCTCAACTGTGTAAACTTACTTCATGTCTTTTCAGCGGTGAAGTTGTAAGTGCAGCTGTTGTCTTAACGTCTGTCTTTATGATTATTTGTCATATGTGGTGTCAACATCTGGAGTTTGTTTTGAGCTCTTGACTGTACTCAATCATCTGTAGACTGTAATGGTGATTCTTGTTGAGGTGGTAAAGGAGGTTAGTGGTGTTTGAGTCTGTTGTGGGGACCATAATTGGTCCTTCACAACAGACTCCCCCACAAAGGATAGATTTCTGGTTCAGTTAAAACTTTTCAGACCACATCCACGTTGTAGAAGTAGCACCTCATTCTCTTCTTATGCTGTCTTCTAGCTGTCTGTCTAGGTCCACCCCTATCATTCTGACAAAAAGTATTCCTTTTGACTCCATATACACCTGGTATTAACCTACAAGAAACAACTCAGTATAAAAGCAGCAGCATTTTTCTGTTGAAGTGATATTTTTAAAATTGTGAATTCACCTTTGCACCCCTACAACCCTTTAACTTTGAGTTTAAATGTAACTTAAATGGTGCAGGGCTGTCTGTTGTGTCAGATGTCTCCATTGTTTAAATAGGTATTACAGTGTACACTTTGTGTCATCATTTGGTTGTTCTTACTCAGCTGTTTATCGCACATAGATGTGTCACTTGTTAGGCTTGATTCGGTTAGGTTTTATTTTATTATATATGTACATAGTGTAATAAGATTTATTCACAGGACTTTGTGTTTACTCCTGGTTTTAATAATTGGTCTTGTTGAGTCTACCTGCATTATGGTGGTACATCAAAATGCAAATAGAATGGGTGGAGCATGCAGACTTGTACCAGCAGTGAGTTCCACAACAAGGGAGGTAATCGCTGTGTGAGCTTCTTATTTTTCCTCTCAAGGGGAAGGATGTCTGTCTTCAACAGAAAGAACAGGAAGTAGCAGCATTATGTAGTTTTTACCTTCTTACTCATGAGTTGACATGAGAGCTGCAACAAAAGACAACCATCATTTTTATACAGAATCAAAATGACTGGCAATACTTTACTAGCTTTTTATTTCTGATTGTAAAGAAACATGCTCCTAATTTAAAACAAATAAAGAGAGAGAGCAAAGCATTTGCTCAGTCATCTCAACTTGTCGCTGGTGTAAAGTGACAGAAAATATAAGTGGTAATCATCTGTCCACATTTCCAAAGCAGGCCTGTAAAGATACAGAAGCCTAGAACAAGACTGGGATACAAATATCCACAACCTTGTACTTTAATGTGATAGCAAAAACTAAATAGTAATCGGTTGGTCCATTTTCCATAAAGTCATATTAATTCACTGAATTTAGATACAGAGGTCTCCTGTAGCTCACGTTACAGTGTTGGGCTCTCCCAACAGCTTCTTATTGCTGCGCAGACAGGATTCCAGTAAGACCTGCATGTCAAGGTAAGTGGATTCCTGTCCATCAGGTTAGCCAAAATCCTCCCAGTTCTGCCATTACACCCACAGCACATATACAAAGCTAATGGGATTTGGAAAAAAAAGTACTTGACATACGCAGGCAACTGGACTTGTTTGAGTTGAAGAAGATGTTTCACCTCTCATCCAAGAGACTTCATCAGTTCTTACTGTCTAAAGAGGGAACAAGGATTCGGTGGGATTCAATATCAGCACTGTAGGGGGGTCTGTTGGAAGCAAACATGTATTTAGAGCTGTTGTTGTAAAGAAACTTTATTGCTGTTATTATTTATTTTCTGACATGTGCACTGGTCTTTTTTGTATTTCCTTGTGAATATGATCAAATCTTTATTCTCTTTTCTTTCTTCCAGATTATGTGTACTTCGAGAACTCATCCAGCAATCCTTACCTGATCCGCAGAATAGAAGAGCTCAACAAGGTTGGTTGTCTTGTGCTTCTTTCAACAACCTCACGTGTTTAAAGTATTACATCCATTAAAAAGACCTGTACACTTCAATTTTGTCATCTCTTACAACAGCCACATGATTTTTCATTTGGCCATTTGGCATTAAAATGTATTTTAGGACACGTGAAACACAGCTTCAGTCAACCTACTGTAAACAAACTATTTGTTGTTCCTGGACACAAAATGGTGAAGTATACATACAGTAACGTCAGCTCTAATACTGCTACCACTTATATAAGAGCAGTAGCATATGACAGCCTTGTTACCCAATTCAAGGAATTAAGCTCATTTATGTAATACTCAAACATTGAAGGGTTTGTTTTGAGTACCAAGACTGCATCATCCTGAGTATTAATGGCTGTTGAGCACAATAAATGGATGGCAAAATAGAGAGTGATCAGATCTCTCAACTCAAACTGATATGTAGATTATAGCACAGCTACTGCTTTCTAAATGGTGATTTTTGTGATAATTTAAATAGCCAGTTTACATTTTTACTAACTTCATTTTCATTTTTAGGGAGCATCCTCAAACTCATGAAATTTTATTAATTGAAATATTATTTTGATCTTAAATGTCCAACTTGAATATAGCTAAGGTTCCATGAGTTGTGAAACTTGAAGGCAATAGCCCCGATTTTTCCCTTCAAACTCTACACCTTTTTTTTTTTGCTTTCTGCTGAACTTTCCTAACACTCTGTCATTTGACATATTGGGATCACTCTTCCAGGATAGTCAGTAGATGCTGCACGTATCGAGCACATCAACAAAATAACAATATTTAGAGAGAGAGAGAGAGAGAGATGAAGCACTATATAAGTGGTTGTTATGACAGCAAAACTATATAAATAAAGTGGTGTTGTTTATAATAAAAAGTAGCAGTGTTGTCAGAACATTAATTATACAGTCAGTCAGTAATAATAATTCCAATTCTGCTTCCACTAATAATACAAATAAGAAGGATAATAAGATGTGAGGGAGTGGTGGCGATGGCGGCTAGAACACTGAGCTTGAGACCTAGAGGGCAGAGAGGTCACCTGCTTAAACCCCGCTCAGCACCACTGTGGGCCCCTGAGTAAGGCCTAAACCCCCAATTACTCCCCATGGCCCCTTCCACGGCAGCCCACTACTACACGTGTGTGTGTGATGGGTTAAAAGCAGAGACAAAATTTTGTTTTTTTAGAGTACTGTAGTGTATTGTGACAATGACAAAACATAGCTTTCTTTCTTTCTTTTTCTTCTGATACGAATAACAGTGATAATAATAACAAATTAAAAAATAATCATTCTTGTTGGGTCATAGACTCATGATCTGGATCATACAGGTCCTTATATTTACTGAGTGTTTCAGCTGATTAACCTGTTTACGATGAAATAGAGTAGACAGGTTGCTGCTGACCTGACTTTTCACACACAAACATATCTGTACTATGCAAGCCACATCTCTTGGATGCGCTGGGACGCATCTTCAGTTATATATCCTAGGGTCCTTAGGTGTTTTGGGTCTCGCAACATCATACACCCTCGCCCAGGTGATCAGGCCCTGACTTGTGTCCCAACAGCAACCCATAGATCAGCCCTCTTAAACCAAAGACATTTTGTGGACATCTTGTGATCTTTTCTGCGGCTTCGCTCGCAGATCGAATGGCCATCTTCTTGGTCCCTCCTGTGATGCCCAAACGGCTCAGGACTTTGCAAAGTGAGCGTCCTACAAAGCCAGCATCTATGGGCTCATAAAACACCCTCCAGCCTCTACCCCTACACTCCTCCACCAGTTCCTGGTACTTGGCGCGTTTTCTCTCATTGGCTTCTTCAGGTGTTTTGAAGCCTCAGAGATGATGATGATGTCTGGCCGGAGTGATGTTAATGCAATGTGCTCTGGGATGTTCAGCTGCCAATCCGAGGCTGTGTGGAGGAGGCCCGTTGTTGCTTGTGGATGTGCAGGAGGTTTCTCTCCAGCCCTAACAAAGGGGATTGCCTTTTTTGGGCATGATGGTGTTTGCTGGTGCTGATGGCTGAGGCTGAACTCTCAGCAACTACTTTAAGCACCTGGTCGTGCGGCAACAATAGCGACCATCTGCTAGGGCCTTTGGGTAGCCGCTGAGGAGATGTTCAAGGGTGCCTCTTCCAGAGCAAAGAAAGTAGGAAGGTGTCTCGCTCTTCCCCCAGGTGTGGAGACTTGCTGGGCTTGTCAGGGCATCATAGACTGCCTGCACCAGGAAAAGGACCCAATAGAAGTTTGCCTGCATGATGTTCCCCCAGGTGATCCTGCGCAGCAGCGTAGTCTCCCTCCTTGTCCATGCCCCCTTCTGCCAGAGTCCCACTGCTCTGCTCACTTGCTCTTCCTCCACACCTGCATGAACCTCTTCCTGGAACCTCTCTCCTTACCCCGGGCCTTGCTGACCTGGTTCTTTGGGAAGTAGCCCTAGTATGCTGTGCCTATTGCCACATTGGCCTCCATTGCCTTTCTCAGACATGACTCCGCCACCTCCACTGGCTTCTCCGCCGTCCATTTTCATTGTACAATGAGACTGGCAAAAACAATATACTCGTTGTCATTGGAGGCGTGAGGACACATTGTAATGCCCGTGCGAACTGACATACTGTACTTGTTCAGTTTCGATGGGATCAAATGATATAAATGTTAATACCAGGTCTGAACAAGGGCTTAGACTTGTACTGTGTTATAGTAGCGCTATAGTTCCCTAATCACTAAATCTAATTTATGAACGAGAATTTGAATTTCAGGTTAACTTTATGAATGTACCAAGTACAATTGGATGAATATCAATAACTAATTAGCACCATGTTCGTATAATTGTTCACTTAATTTGTTGGGCTCTAGGATTCTAATGTGGGCGCCGGTGCTCCGCCCACATGGATCACACATTGCGCGTAGTGCACCAGTCAATCACAATCATGCTCGTGAAAAATCATCATCATCTGGGTGCACAGATGATCCAGTTCCAGGGCACAAATGGTTAGCGCTGCTCCTGCCTGGGGCAATGACAGAACTAAGGGCGCTTTTCCACTAGGGTCACCTCACCTCAGCACGGTACGGTACAGTTGGGTTTCCATTACACCGGAAACCACCCAACCAATCCTGCGAAGCAGCCCGCTGATGCCAGCTTTCGGCTTGATTCAGCACGCTTGGAACCACAGCCAAGTTTTCGGCCACTGGGGGCCTAATGGAAAAGCGCGCAAAGCTGAACTTTTAAATCTCTCTGCTATCATCACTAAGAGTGTTGCGTGTACACTTGTCTTAATCAAGCATGCAGCTGATGAGGTAGAGTATGAGTTTAAAGTTGAGTATGTTGCAATAATAAACAGAAACTATTTTCTGCCATACAGGAAGCGTTACAAATTGATGGCTTATTAATACAACAGTCTGACTTAATGTAGCACTGAAACCTTTTAATTAATGTAACACTGACAGGACCTCTTTTTTGTAAAACACGCATAAACATGCCAGCCTAGCTGGTGGGCAGAAACGATTAGTGGACGCAAAAGCTCACGGTTTTGAAAAGGAGAATCTTAGAGTTAAAATATTGTCTCATTATGGTACTAATTTTTTACGGTGAACTCTCCATTTACAGACAGCCAATGGGAATGTGGAAGCAAAGGTGGTGTGTCTTTTCAGGAGACGAGACATCTCCGGCAACCTCAACACTCTGGCTGACAGCAATGCAAGTGAGTATCGTATCATCATCATATCATCATATAATCTCTACTCTTGCTTTTTACTGTGTAAGAGCAGATATGATATAGCTCACCGCCTTTAATGAACCTGTTCCTCACTGTATTTTATATAAAAGTCTCAAAACACCTCTTCAGCTTTTATGATGTAAATTGCACCAAGGCCTGCTTCTGGGCTAATAAGACAATCACATTAGCTCCTCAATACACATACACACACACACACACACACACACACACAACCTGGACTAACTTTATTCACAACTGAGCAATGTTGTGTTGGTTGTTATGCTAGCATTATGATTCTTTCCCTGAATTAGCTCATTGTTGTACCCAGAGATAACAAATTTGTACCGTTTGATGTTTTTAATATTTTCAGGTTGATTTCTAGTGTACCATCACACATTTTTAAGACCATTTGTGATATTTCAGAGTATTTAGAATAACAAAATAGTGTCCTCACTTCAGAAAACATGAAGCCACCATTCACACATTGGAGACCTGGCAGGCTGTCATTGCTGGGATTTTGACTCTAACGTGACCACATGACTGAAATGTGATTTAGCGGCTTCTCATTTTGAGCTGGTCCTAATTGTAATAATACAAACACTCGTATCTCATATACAGTATCTAGATCCAGCAGGCTGTAAAAAATATGTTGCGTGTGTCTGTGTTTTACAGCTGTTATTTCAATGTGTCACTTATTTATTTATTCTGCTGAGAGTACTTCAAGCTAATTAGGTTTCACTGACTGATGCCAATTGAGATACAGATACATCATTAGAGCTAATAATTATAGTATAACCACAATCTTACTATTTTAAACATTTTTATCAGTTACATGGTCTCAAAATGTCTCTGTATGTAGTTCCTAGCCTACTGTACCCTGATCAGCTTGCCAAGGACGTGGGAGGGGGAAGTAGTCGGGTGGTGCTAATGTCATGCAGACTCTTAAAGACTGATCACATTCACTCATTACCCCCCACCCCAATGCTTTAACCAATTCCCCCACCCCTTGGGCTGCAGTGCTTCAGACAAAGACATCTATACACATGCACACACACTAAAGATGTTCCCAACTAATCTCTGCATTGATGAAATGAAAATTTGCTATTTGACTAATTGACTCACCTAAGTAAGAAAAGAGTCATAATTAAGCATCATTTAATTAGGATCACAGCGTCTGCGGGCAATATCATAATGGTAGCTAACAGCAAAGGTTCTGTAACTAGCAGCCTTTTGTAGGTTAGCCACTGCATGCCTGTGGTTATGTATCAGTTTATTTTGACACAGTCTATATACAACCGCATTTTCATGTTCCACATTAAAATACAGCTAAACAGTACTGGGTTGTCCGAATGTTTTCGATTATTTTGTTTAGATTTATGTGCCAATTATCTAGTTTCACTGATGCATTTACCAGAGTTAATAATTTGCAAAAGCAAATTTTGCATTTAACTTATTCCTTTTGAAAACACAGGCTTTTTATTTGCACATGTCGGTTTTGTGTTGATCCACCATGACACATGCTGAGTGTAAAACTACAGATGCTTCTGAGCTCTTCATTATAAGGTGACAACAAGTGCAGCCTGTGATCTTTATTTAATTTAAACCATACTCTGGGACTGCTGGGGGATTGGCTGTAACCTGAGATAAAGCTAAGGTGGACCCAGCTAATCTGGAGGGTTTAGTTTTCATCCAAACTTAAGTCAGAGTTTGATGTTTATTTTTAGCCAAGTTTATGAAACTGAATTTCTTGAGAATAAGTCTGAGTGACTGGAGCACACCTGGTTTAAATGGCTGGCCTTCTTAATAAAACCCTCCTCAACTCAGTTTTTGATCATTGTGATCTCGTACCAGTATTGAGGAAGTGAGCAGGCACCTTCTTTCTGTGGCTGCTCATTTGTATTAAACCTTGCTTTATCTTTGTTTTTCCCATCTCTGCTTCCAACCCTCTTCCTTCTCTCTCTACACTCACACATCAATTCTTCGTAGAGAACAAAAGGCCCTTGATCTGTCCCTAAGGGCCACAGCATGGAAAGGGTTAATTCTGACTTGCCTTGTATCGTTGTCAGAGCAAATAAAGTGTGTACGTGCGCATGCGTGTGAGTGTGCTACTGTTATGCCTTGTGTGATGTAAGTGTTTGTCGCTTCTTGTGTGTGTATGTGGTTTCTTCGTGTGTGTGTGTGTGTGTGTGTGTGTGTGTGTGTGTGTGTGTGTGGAGTTGGGGATACATGTTGGGGGGATGGGCACAGGTTCGGTACACAGGGTTTCCTACATTGTCTGGCAGGGACTAGCTGGACAGGAGGAGGAGGGGGGAGGGGAGTTGAGAGGTTAACAGAAAAGGGGTGTGGCTAAAGGTACCGTCCCTCTTGCTCGCTATCTCTCTTTCGTTCCCTCCTGTGCCCTGACTGACAGGGTTTCCTGTGGCTGAATGCAGGGGCGGGGTTCGCGGAGATGTAGTGATATAGTCCCTCCCCTCAAGCTTGCAACCAATTACTCACCCGCCTGAAATTGGGAATGCGGAATCTAGTGGCCACACACACACACACCGACACCATTATCTTTTTCGATTTGTTCATGAGTGGTGGATTAAAGCGTCTGTGTTATCATTGCCATTGGATGGGGAAATACCTACTACACAGTCTAAACGCATGTGTTAACTTTTTTAAGAAGAACTTTTTAAAGAAATCACACCAGTGGGGACACAGAGCCAGAGTTCTCGCTACCCTGATAAACTGATGACATTATAAACTGTTAAAAAGGTCCTTAGAGGATTAAAAAATGCTGCAAGAAGAAGCAAAAAGCTAAATCAGACCTGACTCATAGTGATAAAAGTAGTAGATCATCTAATAAAAGTAGGTCTGTTCAAGGCATTTCAGTAACTACACAAACTACAATTTGGGCTTAATGGCACAGAAAAATAAATCATTACACTAACTGGATGGATAGAATTGTTGTATGTATTTTAAATTGATCTTTCTGGGATTTGTTGACAATACAAACATTTAGAAAATCACTGGGTTCATCATTCAACTTCTGACGCAGTGCAGCATCATCTGGTAAGGCACCGCATTTGCCAGTGAAACACTGTCTTGACAGATTAGTATGAGTAGTTACCACTACTTATATCTTGCTACTCCCAGGTGCACTGTTCAGTGTTTTGTTGCCTCTGGGGTGCCATAAAATGAGCAGAAACTGAAAAAACGAACTACACTGAGAGCAATAAGCAAATTATGGGTTTACCTGGTACTTATTTACATCTGCTTACTATTTTAGGGCAGAACATTTTATGTTTATGTTTTATGTTAAATTGTACGTATCAGGTTGTTTGTGGCTGTTTATAACATTATGCAATAATGTTTGTCTTTGTAGGAGAATTTGAGGAAGAGTCAAAGCAACCAGTGCTGTCTGAACAACAGAAACACCAGCTCAAGCACAGAGAACTCTTCCTGTCTCGACAGTTTGAATCTCTACCTGCTACTCATATACGGTATGTTTACAGGAGCCTCTGACAAAGCCACAGGTTATTTCGAACCCTGATACCTGCCTTGCACAGCTAGGATCTGACTATTAAGTAAAAGAACCGTGCTGCAGCCATTCTAAGCCACAACGTCAGTGCAGGATATCCAATTTCCTTTTTTGCTGTCCCTCCTTTTAAGCTGTCAAGGAGCACATGTCTACCACATGTATAATGAAAATAAGGTGGACAGAGTCACCTTCACAAACTAAAGCTGTAATGGCATTGAGTATCCATGTTTTCAGAACAGATACTTTTTATTCACCAAATGTACAGGTAACACAGGAATCAAAACTTAACAGAAGGTAGAATTATGAGGTAGAACATCCTCTGGTGTGCCTGCTTAGTCACCTTAGATGGGTCTCTCATTTCTGGTCTCTGATGCTTGAGATACCTAGAAATTTTACAGTCCACAACCTGTACAGCTGTTGGGCAGTATTTTTGGATTTTTGCAACTCTTTAATCAATTTTAAAGCTCCTGTTTTTGGCAAATTCATTTTATGACCATATTATTTTACATCTAGCTACATCAGTTATCAAGTGCGTACTGTAGGGTTTGCTCTTTGACCTTTGATTCTTTAAAGCAGTATGAAATATTTTGTATCTGTACATTTTTTCTTGGATGTACTGGTCTTAGTTTACTTCACTGTCTCCTTAGGGGGAAATGTAATGTCACCCTCCTCAATGAAACAGACGTTCTCGCCGGCTACCTGGAGAAGGAGGTAAAACATTACTTTGATGTAAATTTTTTGTTTGTATTTTCTGTTTTGCAATACAAATAAATTTGAGTAACTGCAAGCTTTAATTTAGCAAGCTGCTTTAATGTGTTGCTATATTTTCTGTGCAGGACTGTTTCTTCTACTCGCTCGTGTTTGATCCTGTCCAGAAGACGCTGCTGGCAGACCAAGGAGAGATCCGTGTGGGTTCCAAGTACCAGGCAGAGATCCCTGATATGCTAGCTGAGGGTGAGCACCGCCCTTAAAAGTAGCGATGTAAAAACAAACAAATGTTAACAGAATTCGATCATTATTTTCACCCATAAAAAAAAGATTGTGAGTAGTAAAGATGTAGCTCCCCTTCCCGAGTGTCTAATAAGTGATTTTAAAAGCAGTTTTTCCTTGTCGCAGGTGAATCAGATAACCGAGTTCAGGAAAAGCTGGAGACCAAAGTGTGGGACCCAAACAACCAGCTCAAAGACCCTCAGATCGACCAGTTCCTGGTGGTGGCAAGGTAGTGCCTCCCTGCCATCTGTCACCCAGTTGCATCATCATCTCTAGCTCCTGTTGCCATGACAACCCTACTATTAAACTCTACCATCAGCAGGGTAGCTTTTGAGAAGGAAATGCAAGAATGAACAAGTTTAATAGCAAAATAAATTTTCATGTTTAATAGATCAGTTGTTTGCAGGGATTAAATCAAAAAAAAAAGCTGCTCACAAATGAGGTCTTAAGCATCTCACTCCAACTAGTGGTCATTTACTGACCATTCAGCAGCAGTATACACATTGCTGTACACAACAGCTCACTTATTTCCCTACAGCAAACAAAGGAAAGAGTTCCAAGGGTAACAGTTCCTCTACCCTGTGTCTGTTTCAGAGCTGTGGGGACTTTTGCTCGGGCCCTTGACTGCAGCAGCTCCATTCGCCAGCCCAGCCTCCATATGAGTGCAGCTGCAGCCTCCAGAGACATCACACTGGTGAGACTACTGTTTGTAATGTCTTTATATTTGACATTCATATCTTTGGCACGTGTATTGGGTCTTTATTGAGAGTCAAAAGACAGTAACGTAAATTTACTGTATAATAACAACCAAACTAGTTTGGTGCATATTAATCCACAGTTAGTCATATAATGTAAACATAGAAAGGCTGGATTACAAAGCAGTGACAGCAGAAGTGTCCCTGTGCCTCAGATCTCCCCAAAGCCCCAAGTTCATTATTTCTTAATTGTCTGCACAAAATGTGATTAATAGTTAATTACTTTAATTGTAAGTTGTAGAAAATCACATTCCTAGTTATTATGAATGTTATGCCATGGGCAGGACAAAATGCCAAAAAACTTTATCATGATAATCTTTGTCTATAACAAATAAGCAAAAATCTTCAGTTGCATCAGGTTAAATCTTTATATATTTTACTGCTTGGTAACTGCTGAAAGTTGCTTGTTTTTGACGGTTGATCAGGACCAACCAAGACGTTGGTCTAAGAGCCCATAATGGTGTGCTTATGTTCCGGGATATTTTGTAAGGGATATTTTTAATCACATCATATTTGTTTCATGTCAGCTAATAGCAAGACTGTCAGTCATCATCAGTGACCTATGACCTTGTTTGTCCAGACCTGAATCTGGTGGCTATCTGTTGAGATAATATTCTCCATGCCAACATGATAAAGTGAGGAGAGCTGACGTCTGTGACAGTGAAGCTAAGCTCTAACATTTCTCTGATGTTCTCTTTATCTTGTCTTTGCTTTCAGTTCCATGCTATGGACACATTGCAGAAAAACAACTATGACCTGGCCAAAGCCATGTCCAACCTCGTCCCTCAGGGAGGTCCAGTACTTTGCCGTGATGAGATGGAGGAGTGGAGCGCATCTGAGGCTATGCTGTTTGAAGAGGCTCTGGAGAAATACGGCAAAGACTTCAATGACATTCGCCAGGACTTTGTAAGCTCCCCCTCTATAGTTTCTCTTACACTGTGGAAACATGTAAATGTAATTTTCACCAATGTGATTTTTTTTTAGTTACCCTGGAAGTCTCTAGCCAGTGTGGTCCAGTTCTACTACATGTGGAAGACTACAGACCGCTACATCCAACAAGTAAGACAACAACCATGCATAGAAGACACTTTGATTTGGTTTTGTTGTATGTGTCTATCAAACAAACTTTTTTTCCCTTATCAGAAACGACTTAAGGCAGCAGAGGCAGATAGCAAGCTGAAGCAGGTGTACATCCCCACCTAGTGAGTGTTAATGACAACTGCTACACCAAGAACCTACCTCCAGTTAGAACTGCTGTCTAAATGACTCGTTTTCCTCCTGTTCCTCAACTAGCACCAAACCCAACCCCAATCAGATCATGGTGCCAGGCAGCAAGCCTGGTATGAACGGAGCAGCAGGCTTTCAGAAAGGACTCAGCTGTGAGAGCTGCCATAGTAAGTACACAACAGGAACAGCACTGATCAAAATAATTAAAAAGAAAAAGAAGAAATATGAATACAATAAAAAAATAATAATAAGTTCAGTTTTAATGTGAGAATCTAAATAAAGCTAAAACAGTAAATAATGACTGCATAAACAGTCTACGGGGTTATCACTTAAGCATAAACAATAAGCACCGATATGAGCATGTGATATGATCCAAGTCTCAAACTTTGATAGACTTAATTTATTTGGTGCCATTTCACATTCCACAAAAAGAGAAAATTATTATCATTATCATTATTATTTAAGAATCTGCCTCTTAACACAGTTTCCCCCCTCCCTAACACAGCGGCACAGTCTCCTCAGTGGTATGCCTGGGGGCCTCCTAACATGCAGTGCAGACTCTGTGCCTCCTGTTGGATCTACTGGAAAAAGTACGGGGGTCTGAAAACCCCCACACAGCTAGAGGGGGCTGCTAGAGGTGGCTCTGTAAGTCTCCTATCAGACAGTCTTATATAATCTTAATTTTTTAATATCAGTTCAAGACAGTAGAGAAATAAATCATGCCTCTGTGTGATCCTCTCTGTTTAGGAGTCAGGCCCTCGCAGTCACATGACACGTCAGGAGGCCCAGGGCATGTCACCGTTCACTCGCAATGAGGGTCGAGCAAAGCTGCTTGCCAAGAACCGCCAGACGTTCATCCTGCAGACCACCAAACTGACCCGCATTGCCCGTCGGGTGTGTGAAGACATCCTGCAGCCTCGCCGTGCTGCACGGCGACCCTATGCGTCCATCAATGCCAACGCCGTCAAGGCCGAGTGTATGTTTACGATCTTTCACAGTCCAACACAACTGTTGAGATGAAGATTCTCAGTATCACATACATATGTTTGTACTGTGCTTTTGTGTAATCATATCAGATTACTGTGTGGTTATAGTAAAATTCAAAATGTACATTAGGTCCACAATGTACATTGTGACGAGATATGTTTCGTTCAGGTATGATCAGGCTTCCCAAAGCCACAAAAACTCCACTAAAGAGCAAGATTGTGCCTCGACAGTCACTGGCCACCATAGTGAAGGATTTAGGTAACCACCATTCTTCTCTACAATCCTCTGAATACCAGATATCTACAGTCTTTGCTGAGTTGTGTCGTATCTCTGTATTTCAGCCATTTCAGCTCCTCTGAAACTGAAAGCATCCAGAGGACCCCCAACACCCATCAACAGGAACCAGGCAAGCCAGCCTCGAGTGGGCCAGAGCCTCCTGGGAAAGAGGGGCTTTGACAGCGTCAGTATTCATTATACACAGCACACCTGTTTACACATTACAAACTTGAAGTCTCATTGTATCAGCTAAGTATGCTGCAGTAAGCTGTTCTTGTCAATAAAAACTTAACTCCTCATTCCAGTCATTCTGATGTTGAATAGGCGTCATTCTGTCTTTTAGATTTTGATATTATCGTTACTCAGATCCTTTCTGTTTCTTAAATGAAACTGAATGATCAACTGTCCTGTTTCATTGGTTCACAGGCCACAGGGGTGCCCTACCCAGCCAATGGGAGGCCGTATACCTCAGGTTTGAGGACCACCTCCCAGTCTGTGATTAAGCGACAGAAGGTCAGCCAGGGTGAAGCTCCCAACCCTGTGGTGTTTGTGGCTACAAAGGACACCAGGTATATTTTACTGTCTCCGGCCTGTTGACTAAAATCGGAACCTCAAAAGTCTGGTTGTTCAACAATGGCTGTCAGCTCATTTTAGATCAAATTCTCTGGTGCTGCACCTAACATCAGTATTTATACACTGAATGTGTTTCATGGCCGTTACTGCATATCGTAATTAGTCTTACTGATACACATTTTACATTTTTTCCCACTCAGGGCTCTAAGGAAACACTTGACCCAGTCTGAGATGCGCCGGGCAGCAAGAAAACCTCATCTTCTGGTCAGGATCAAGCTCCCGCCACCCCCTCGCTCTCTCCCCATACCTTTGCTCCCCACCAGCACGAGCGAACCCATTGTTTTGGAAGATTGAAGGGAAGGATGAACGGAGAGGGGGCGGGGTCTTGTAGTAGGACACAGGGGTTAGGAGGGAGATGGGGAGAGTCTGTGCTCAGGCCATCAAATACAGGCAGCACAGTACACCATACCAATAGTTTTTAATTTTCCCTCTTTTTCAATGTCATTTTTCTTTAGTCCTCTGTTGCTTCCAAATGTTGATGTCTCTCTTACACACACACAAACTCACACACATGCACTTAAAATGACTGTACATTTCCACTACTTTGAGCAGGTAGGCACACAGGTTACCACATTAAACACACACAACTCTTCTGGCTTTGTAGTATTTTATTCCAGATGCTGAATCTTTTTTGTTCCCCTTTTTAAATGCTACTTGTTTTTAAACATCTAATTTAAATCAAGGTATCTTTCATCCTGAAACAATGGTGATGAAGCACACTATTTCCTCCATGTCGCTATCTGTGTGTAAATATATGCATCATTAAAAGAGTGGCGCCCACAGTATTGAAGTAGGATGTAAGGGTGGGGAGGTGTGGGACTGTAACTGTAACGGTAACAGATCTAATTTGTTTTGAGAATGAATCTGATTGGTTTTCAGTCACAGCTTATACATGGTTCATTGTGCCGGTGGAGCAGATGTGTTGACAAAGCAGACTTCAGTTGGTGTGAATGATCTGTTTTTCTTGCATCTGTCACTTTGAACTTACCTGTCTGAGTCTGTACCTTATCAGCTTTCCCCATCATCAGTTAGGAATCAAACAAGTCTGTTACAGGGACTAGTATCACCTCTAGTCTTACACAACAGCCTACATCCCATATGTATCTCCCATGCTCTGGAAGTCACCCTGTCAAAATATTAGGGTGGGCACAAAAGAAATTGTGAAAGTCAAGGTTTGGAATTGAGCATAGACCTGAGAGTACAGATAGTACCAAAAATATTCTGGTCCATGGCTGCAGCTCATTATTCTGGTTATTGACGGCAATCAGGTAATTGATAACAAGACTACTCATTTCAGATCTGGTCAGGTCTGATCTTCCACATGCAGCCACACACCATTATAGTTTCGTCATTTGTACTGCCTGAAAGTAATCCAGGCTCAAATTTCTTTTGTGCTCACTTGATAGTTTTTGACTAATATTCTTAAATTTTGTGTCAACTGTCACCAGGCGTCTCAGTGGTCATTTAAGAAAAAAAAGAAATAGGGGTGCTGTTGCAGGGTCTCATGTTGCGCCATTTCCAGGTTTTTGAAGCCACTTTTATACAGTTTGAAGAGAGAAGTTCCCTGGCTCCTGTTTTGTTGACTCTGAGACGTCTGAACGGGAAGCCTGGAATCAAAGAGTCTGTAGCAGGGATCATATTTTGTTTAATGACATTCAAATGATTGTGGTTACCATGGATTTGCACGAGTGTGTCTTGCCATGAGAGAACATGTTTGGCTTTGAGGTACTATGAGTCTGCTGAAGTCCAAAATGAAGCCGTTATGTCAGTAAAATAAGGTTGATGTCCAAGTTTAATGGTCACCTCTAAACCAGAGGTAATGTTAAATTTCAGACACTGCATTTGTGAAGATGTGGTGTTTGGTTGGTTTGAATAAGACTGTCAAAATTATGTTCCTGGGCAGTTGATTAAAGTTTAAAAAAGCAGCAATACACAAAATATACAGAACTCAATTAGGGCCAATATATTTGTACTAAAGACAACACTGTTGACTATTGAAATAGGAGTCTGAGATTCATGTGTTGTTTCCTCCAAATATTGAGTACACTCAGTGATTCAGAACATTTCCCCCCTATGGCCTTAATCATCTTCTGTAAATGTTGGATGATGCAGAGCAGAGGTGATGTTTCTGATTATGATTGGAGAAGGTGTCGATATGAAAAGAATCTAGCTCTCTAGAGTTGTGCTTTCATTTGCTTGGTTTATTTTAGTTCCCCCTGTCTGTAACATTATGAAAGGGTAAGTACTAAAAGTAAGTTGTGAATTGGATAATTATAATTCCTTTGTATCCCTGAGTCACATGGCAGCAGGGTTTACATAGGTTTTATAAGCAAGTCTGGTCCCAATGTGGGCTTTGTAATATTTCTCAAAAAAAAAAAGAAAAACTGAAGTGTTGACTTTGTAGCAAATACTTATCTGTGTAAAGAAAAGTGGAAAACTGGCATATTGGAAACTTTTTTTTACATCTAAAATGTGTAATTCCTCTCCATTATTGTGGAGATTGTTCTAATAGGCTACTGTACCTGTGAAACATTGCTCTCCATCATAGGGTGGGGTGGGTGGTCATTTGAACCAAGGGGCAACACTTCAGAAGGGACGGGGTCCTGATTTTTGTATGGAGAGACAAACATGCTACTAATTGAAAGTTTTTCTCAAGTGTTTTTTATTCCAGTGTCTCTGTATCCTTTAATGTATCTTGATAAGAAAAGAAATAAAGATTTTTTTTTCTTTGTGGTTTAATGAAGGCTTCCTCCTATGAAACACAAACGTAAAGTGAATGTCTGGGACTGAACGGAGGTCAAAGCTTGAAACTACACTCAACCTACAGTAAATCTAACACAACCATTATCACCTCTGTTAATTGTAGCTCCACATCTTTCACCCACCCATGGCAATCTGGTGTATTTTCACCACTGACAATATTGTGATTTATTACTAATGTTTATGACCCTGAAAGCAGTCAAGACACCAGAGGCCTATTCCATAAAGCAGGATTACCAAATAAGCCAGGCTTATTTCGATAGTCTGGCTTATTTTCCAGTGGATCCACTGGAAAATAAGCCAGACTAACGAAATAAGCCTGTTTTATTTGGTAATCCTGCTTTATGGAATAGGCCCCAGGTGGCGTTCCACATGTTTTTGGCTGCACTTCCGGGAGCTGTCGTGTCTTTGTTTATGTACACTTTGTTTTATATCCCCCTGTAGCTTTTAATCGTAGAAGACATCAAACTTATAGAAATGTTATGATGATAACTTTTACGATAACATCCACACTGACGCAGCACTAAACGTTATAAACCAGCTCAATAAAGCAGGTACATTAACGGGTCTTTGACGGTGATACAGTTCAGGGGGCCGCACGTGGATCTGATTGGTCCCTCGCGCGCGCCCTGATGACGTAAAGCCGAGCACAGCTGATGCTGGTTAACCTGGGGGAGCGCGAGCTGAGCAGCCGTTTAAAAAGACAACTGGCGACATCGGACCTTTCGCTTGGAACCGACACAAGCCTCCATCCATCACTCTGCAGGATCAAGATGTTCGAGGTGAGACACGAGCTGATATTCAAGTTGATGCGCTTGATTGATCACTGATCTTCAGTGAGTGCTACATACAGGAGAAGCTGTAAGCGACATCAGGCAGTTACTGAATGGGGAGGTCAATATTTTAGCCATCTGGTGACTTGATGCGTTTATATCACGGAATAATTAAGTGTAAAATGGAGTAATTTATTAGTAAATTGTATGATGGGATTGTGTAGAAAGAAGTGGTTCTCATGTTTTGGACAATTCTTAGTATATTGTTTTAATATTTCGGGGCATGTGTAAATGTGTCACTCAGGATGTTGGTTTACATTTTTCAGACCAGTAGCGATGACCTGTTCCTGCCTTCCTGCCAAGACGAGGAGCTGGTGGACAACCTGCTGTCCAGTGAGGAGTTGGATGGTGATGGTGCAAGCTTCTCCCTGGCCAAGGCCCTGCTCCCCCTGGTAGAGAGCTCCACCCCTCCTCTAGTCCCCTGGGTCTGCTCCACTCGCTACAAGACGGAGCTCTGCACCAGCTACTCTGCAGCTGGTTTCTGCAAGTACGCCAAGCGCTGTCAGTTTGCCCACGGCCTCCACGAGCTCCATGTTCCTTTCCGCCACCCAAAGTATAAGACAGAGTTTTGTCGCAGCTACCACACGACAGGTTACTGCTACTATGGCAGCCGCTGTCTCTTTGTCCACAACCCGTCTGAGCAGCGCTCTGCCATACGCCACCGCAGGAACGTCCCCTGCCGCACCTTCCGGTCCTTCGGTGTTTGTCCCTTCGGCACACGCTGTAACTTCCTACATGTTGAGGATGGTGAGGTCAGAGATGTCAGCAATGGTATGGAGTCTCCTGATGTCGGCGAGAAGTCTGCATCTACTCTCAGCCCACAATTTCAGCCCCAGACCAAGGAGTGGAAGCCTCGAGGGGCTCTGTGCCGCACCTTCAGCTACTTCGGCTTCTGTCTGTATGGAACGCGCTGTCGCTTCCAGCATGGCCTTCCTAGCAAGATCAAGCCCTCCGACCAGAGTCCGGGAGGATCCTTCTACTCTCAGACGTCTTCGGGCAGTTCAGGGTTGCCTTCGCCCTCCTCTCTCCTCAGCTCCACCCCAAACTCTTCAACCTCCTCTTCTCCTCCATCAACTCCTTCTCTCGACACCCCACCTGCAGAGGTCACGGCCAACAATGCCTTCACCTTCTCCAGCCAGCACCTGAATGACCTGCTGCTGCCTCTGGCCCTCCACATGCAGCAGCTGGAGACTAAGGCCCAGGAAATCTGGGACAACAGGGCACTTTAACTGGAGATTGTGTGCTTTCAACCAGCACCAGCACTGTACATTAAATCTCAATTGAATATCTTTTTTATTTTTTTAAAATTTAATTCTCACGCATTTTTTTTTTTTAAATTTCAGCTGATCCTTGCAGCTGAGTGTTAGCAGGTCAAGGAGGCCTTGAACTGTTATGTGGTAGGTCAGACTGTGTGAAATAGTTTTGGACCATCTGTTACTGGTTCAGCTATGAGTGTAAGTTGTTTTTTAAGTATTTGAGATAATTAATGAACTTCATAAATGAAATGTCTTACCTCCCAGCATTGTGAATAAACTATTTTTAATCTCTAAACTTTGTTGTGATTACACAGGAAGTAGAATTTGTACCAAGAAATCCTCAGAGTGCCAATTGGTGTTAAAACGTAGCAACTGAATGACTCATTAGACAACTAATGATTGACTGTCAAGAAAATAATCAAAAAATAACCCAAGTTTGTTAGCTTAATTGTAATAGGAGCACTAAAAATAACACGTTTGGGATGATGAAATAAAACCTTAACAGCAGTATCATTGTTTGACAGATTATTGCACTTGAGCAAGTTCCAAGTTCAGACACCCGTTAGTAAAGTCTGAAACCAAATTAGTGCAACATTAATGATAAGGTCTGGATCCCAGTCGGTTTTAGAAAATTATTAATTTGATGAAGTCACTTGAATTTAGAGGGCAACGTTGGTTATATAATTCTAGTGTTTCTTTGTTGCTGGACATGTGTTTCCACCCGGTGAGTTTTTTGAGTGCACCCTGTGTTTACTACAATGGTCTTTCATCGACCAATCACGGGCCTTCACCTGCTGGCGCATCACCGGAAGTAGCGAACGGAACATGCCAACATGAATCTCCAACATTAACAGGGTCAAGTAAACTTCAACGCGGTTGCAGTCAAACTATTTTCATTCACACGAATATTTGTTCTGTTAAATATAAATATAAACACACCAGACGTGTTCTAAAATGCACGCAATGGGCTTTAGGCGTTTCTGTAAGTTGACGAGCTTGGCGGATGTCCTGCTATCTAATGTTTGCTAACTTGACTCTATTGTGCTCTGTGTGTGGAGAGGAGCAACCGATGGAAACTTCACTGAAATTCATCATCTAGTCGTCCACGTTACACATGTAAAGTTTACTTTAATTTCAATAGACTGAAACACGTTTTCTCTGCAGTTTGTAGACAGCTACGTTTTAGCTTAACTTCTCGTTTAATGTTTGTAGCTAACTACAACCGGTAACAGCTTAGCACTAGTATTCTACCGTTTCCCAGTTGTCTTTTATCGAAATGATACAACTGACACTGATACACCGACCGGCATCAGTTGCCTGAATAAGTTGTTTTAGTTGTCAAACTAATTTTAAATGTATTCACATAGTGGTTTCCAGACGATCGACTGCAACCTGATTTGATTTAGCTAGAATGTTAAGATATACACCTAATCTGGGCTAGCCCTGTTTGAAGAGATCTATTGAAAGCGCATCACTTAAGTGTAACGAACAAACCAGGGGTCAGTACATATAACGAATCTATAATGTCTTAAACTCGAGATTGTGCTAGAAGTTGTTAAAAGCCACGAGTAGTTTTAACGTGATATGTTTGATCACCCCCGCCAGTGTGTGATCGCTTACTGTTAGCATGGCGGACCGGGAGGAGCGACGCTTCGCGGAGATATCCCGGGAGTCTGTCAAATTCATGGCCGAGAGTTCAGGCGTTGAGCTCGGCGACGATATGGCCGCTCTGCTGGCTGAGGACGTCTGTTACCGGCTCAGGGAGGCGACACAGGTCAGTGCTGCATTTGGAAGGATGTGTGCATTGTGTCCATCGCGGTATTCATCCATTCTTTTCTACAGAGACATGATGTGCATATGTAATGTAATGTGAGGAAGTGCAGTGCGATCCATTCATGTCGAGCCAAAATGCTGATTTGTGTTGTCATGCTCATACAGAGCAGCTCACAGTTTATGAGACATGCCAAGAGGAGGAAGCTGACAGTGGGGGACTTCAACAGAGCTCTGCACTGGAGCAATGTGGAGGTTAGTGTCTGAGCTGCGTTCTTCACACTGATGCTCTCCCCCATTCGTTCTGTCACTGCCTCTGCCTATAACCTGTCTGTTTATGTGTGTGTTTACTAGGCCATTTGTGGCTACGGGGCACAGGATGCTCTGCCTTTCCGTTCAGTGAAAGAAGGAGAGCTTTTCTTCACCGAGGATCGAGACATCAACCTGGTTGATTTGGCTCTGGCCACCAACATTCCCAAAGGCTGTGCTGAGACCATTGTACGAGGTATGACCCAATTTTGAAAGCAAATTATAGAGAAATGTAATCTTGAAACTGCAGAAACTTCATGTTGTGCACATCTTACAATTTATTTCTCTGTTTTTCTTCCCTTTTGACTAGTGAATGTGTCATACCTGGATGGCAAAGGCAACTTGGAGCCTCAGGGGACTGGTAAGCCTTCATTACACTGCATCCAAATTATTGAAACCCTCCAGATGAGTGTATAAACTGTATCACAAATATTTCCCATCTATAATACACAAGTGGGTGACTATGTCATCAGTTAAAAAAAAAAAGTCTTGGTCTCTGCACGTTCAGACTAAAAAACAACCCCAAAATTATCAAACAAAAACAGGACTAGAATCATTCGCAGAAGTCTGCTTTAGGTGCTGGAGTAGAGTTGACACAGCCTGTATGGTAAAAGCAGCATGTCAAATGCAGCAGCTACCCATGTGTTTTGGCACTACTTATAGCTCAGTACACAGTCACAGTCGACACTATTGCTCTGCCTATAAGATTTAACAAAATAGACTTAATGGCCAGTGTGTAAGTGACTCACATTTTGTTATATAAGCTGATGATCTCCTAACTTTACTCTCAGGGAAAGTGCCTTATTGACCAAAACGTTGAGCATTTCCTGCATCATCCAAAGTTTCCGATTTCTGCCTTTGCTGTGCATTAGTGTAAATCTGGAGGGAGAAGCAGTATTCTGACTTTATTGTTGAATTACCACAGTTCCAACTGCAGTGCAGTCTCTGTCAGATGACCTGTTAAAATACTACCAGCAGATCACACGGGCCATCCTGGGAGAGGACCCCCACCTTATGAAGGTAAAGTGCTGCTGACGACAGTTCTGTGGAGCTAACCAAATTGCTATTTCTTAATCATTCTCCTGATTGTTTTAGGTGGCTCTGCTTGACCTCCAGTCCAACTCCAAGATTGCTGCCTTATTACCTTACTTTGTTTATGTCATCAGTGGGGTATGTACTCCAGATGCACAAATCAGACTTCTCAAAATATGTTGTTATGTCTTGCTTTGTTGAGTTAGCAACCATGTTGGGGTAAGCAAATCATTTCGTTTTTTGCAATTTATGTGTGTGTTCAATCTTTTTGTGTTTCTGTCCAGGTTAAGTCAGTAAGCCACGACCTGGAGCAGCTCAACAGGCTCCTCCACATGGTGAAGAGCCTGGTGCAGAACCCCTATCTTTACCTGGGCTCGTATGTCCGAAGCCTGGTCTCCAGCGTCATGTACTGCATCCTGGAGCCGCTAGCTGCCTCCATCAACCCGCTCAACGACCACTGGACTCTCAGGGACTACGCTGCGCTGCTCCTCAGCCACATTTTCTGGTGAGCAAAGCACACACAACTAGCTGCTCTGACACAGCATTTGTTCATAGGCTTCTTATGTGAAAGGGCCATATTATGATTTACGTAGGATGCTGTTACCACATCAATATCATAGTCATATTAGTCATATTATGAGCTTGAGACCAAGAAGGCAGAGAGGTCGACACCACTGTGGGCCCTTCAGTAAGGCGCTTAACCCCCAATTACTCTCTGGGCGCCTTGCATGGCACCCCACTGCTACACATGTGTGTGTGATGGGTTAAAAGCAGAGAACAAATTCCGTTGTATAGTTTACTGTATAGTGTATAATGAACCCTTGTTTATCACGGGGGTTACGTTCCAAAAATAACCCGTGATAGGCGAAATCCGCGAAGTAATCAGCTTTATTTTTTACAATTATTATACAGTACTATAGAACGAAACCAAAGATCAAGACCTGTTTTCAGGCCCAAGCATTTGTTTAAGAAATAAAAATAGACGCGTTTTCTAACAAATAACTATGATAGTTTTTAGAAATACTGTCAAATAATCATTTTAATAATCAACCTACGCGGTTGGACACATTGTGACTGACGCATATTTCACAGTTCTTCTGACTGTGCCTCTTCGTGCTGACTCCGCTTCGCTGTAGCGTCTTTTTCTACTGAAGGCCGTGGTGCAGGTGTCTTTGTCGGTGCAGAACGTTTCGTCGACATTGTGGGTTTTGTCGTGGAGACAATATGCAAACGTGTAAATTTGCCAAGCCGAACGCATTCTGTACTGGACAGAGACGAGGCACGGAGGAGATTGATTGACATTGGCCTACAGTCCCTTAGCCAATCAGGACACAGAGCACAATGCGCGTTCATACACTGTAAAAAAAAAAAGCATAACAAACTGCACTAAAAAATCCGTGAAACAGCAAAGCCGCAAAAGGTGAACCGCGTTATAGTGAGGGTTCACTGTACTGTGACAATGACAAATAAAGCTTTCTTTCTTTTGTCATGTACTGATTTACACTGGATATGAGTGAGTGACTGATTATCACTGCTTTGTCAGATGTCACCTCCTGATGTTTCTTGTTTGATTATGTTTTCCCTCTAGGACCCACGGGGACCTGGTGAGTGGTCTCTACCATCAGATCCTGCTGTCGCTCCAGAAGGTCCTGTCTGATCCAGTGAGGCCGCTCTGCTCCCACTATGGAGCCGTGGTTGGCCTTCATGCTCTGGGATGGAAAGTATGTCCACGGCTTGTGTCTGTCAGTCTGACCAGGATCGTGTTTCCGCATTTTAAAGAGTTTTGAGTGTTAGCATCAGTAGACTTTACTTTACATACTTTACATACTTTACTTTACATAAAAGTCTGTGGCTATTGAGTCATGATCTCCACTGAAATTTAAGAGGACTGCATGTGTATTGAATGTAATTGTATGACTGAATATGACAAATTTATAGAATATAAATACAGGGGGTCCTCAAGTTACGTCGTTTTCGTGGTTACGACACATCTCTCGTGAACTTCCTTGTTTCGGCTTAAGCGGTTTGCCCCGTAAATACGTACAGACTTCGCACGGGAACTACTTGGTGAGCGCTCTCTCTGTATCTCAGCGCGCCTGCCGGCTCTCCAACACCTCCACAGCACAGCTAGGCTACTCTGACTTGTGTTTACTTGCTGTGAAATGGACGGCTGGTGGGGGGGCCGCCGGTAAGGAGATGCACACGGACACAGATGCGTTTGGGATCGTGGCAATACCGTAGGTTTATTCACAACACAGGGTCTACACGGTTGATATCAGAAATCCTAAGGAAATGCTCATTACACTTGCAATGTCAACCCCTACGGTGTGTCAAGAGGGTCAAGAGGGACAAAAGGCAATTCACCACAGTAAACCCTTATTGTAGGGTGGTGTTATAGCGACATCTAGTGGCACAACTTTGTAACTACCTTACCTATGAATGTATGTTCCGACTTACGTCGAAATTCGGTTACGACACATTCTCAGGGACGGATCTCCTTCATAACTCGAGGACCCCCTGTAATATATTTTCCCATCAATATTTAAAATAATATGCTTCCCTGTCTTCATGTTGTCTGATATTAAGTAATCAATGTGTTCTGGTTGTCAGGCAGTTGAGAGAGTTCTTTTCCCCCACCTTCCTGCCTACTGGGCCAACCTGCAGGCTGTGTTAGACGATTACTCTGTCTCCAACGCTCAGGTCAAAGCCGATGGACATAAAGTCTACGGAGCCATTCTGGTGAGTGCCGCGGAGACATTATGACTATTTAAAGCAGGTTTAATGGTCAAGAGCAAAAATAATCTGAAATGCAAGAAGAAAGTAGTAACATACCTCGCTATACTGAGATGTGCATTCTTAGTAGTTTCACTCTGTCTGTCCTGCAGGTGGCAGTGGAGCGCCTGCTGAAGATGAAGGCCTTGTCTCTGTCGCAGCCTGCAGATGGAGGACCCACCAGTCTCACAGGGTCTGTGGTGGGTGCTATTGGTTACAGAGTGAGCTCTCCTGGACTCAGCCCCCCTCCAGAGCCTCTCTCAGAGGCTGCCCTGGGAATCGCCAGCCACCTCCAGGCGGGAGGGACAGGCTGTCCCTGGGAGGAGTGGACCCCCGTTCCTCTCCCTGCCATGTACTGTGAGCTGTACTCCTTCTTTGGAGACAGCCTGGCTGTCAGGTTTAGCACTGGACCAGGGTTTGGAAGTTATCCTCCATGTACACTCTCCCAGTTTAGCGATACCAGGAAGGAACCCCCCAGCGCCACCTCCAACCCTGATACCACCCGTAAGATGCCACAGCTGACCGCCAACCTCAACATCAGCCCCAGGCATGATGGGAGTCCTCGCACTGATCCAGCCCCGCCCAGCCTGGCTGCTACAGGATCAGCACGGTGAAGCTAACGCACCAAACTGTAGTCAAAGTAACAGAAATAACTCTGTGTTTGAAACTGACTGTTCTCGACATTCTCTTCCTCGTCAGGTCCCTGACTCGCTCGTCTTCCTCCTCGTCCTCCTCCGTCCAGCGTTCCAGATCTTCCTCATCACGTTCAGGTCAGCGCTCGGCCGGTCTGTCACGTGACGTTTTCCCCAAAGCTCGCTTCACTTCTCAGACGGGACCGCCAGCGTTTTCCTTTCTCATCGGTGGCAGGCAAATGGGCCGACGGTGCCAAGGCCGGCGCGCCTTCCAGACCACTTTCACCCCAACTCCGCCTCTCTCTGCCGTCCCGCCACGTGCCTACGCCCACAAATTGCCTGTCATTGGCCGGGTGGGCAAACCTGTAAGACGCTGGGCGTGTTCCCATTACTCCCTTTACCTGCCTCTCTAGAGATGAGTCTCCCAGGCAAAAAAAACACGTATCATTAGACTGCTTTCCTGTGAAAGTCATGTTGTGACTGCATCTTTTCATCATGTACACAGCAGCTTTTAAAACCGCATTCAATGTTCAATAAAAACAAGTTTGTAGAGTTGTTTTTGTAGAATAAAACACGAAGTTCTGTAGGGTTGTGCCGATACCAGGTGATACCACGCCCCCCACCTCACCAAGCAGGCACTAATTACAGTCTGTGCTGTTAAATGTTGTTAAACAACGTAGAGATTTCCCTCTTTCTCCTCTCGCTTTCGCTCAGCGGGAACTGACATGGATTCGGTCAAATTAGCAGCCAAGAGCATCCTGTCCTCATCCAGACACACAGAGCCTCCCCACCACACCCCACCCCATCCCCCCAGCATTGGAGGTGTTTAAAGCCTCAACCTGGCGCATCCTGTCTCTCTCTCTCTCTCTCTCTCTCTCTCTCTCTCTCTCGCTCTCTCTCTCTCTCTCTCCACTGCCGCAGAGCTGTGTATTGAAAAGCTTGGTGGGGCGGGGCAAGATTGGTATTTTTTGTTAGGAAATAAAAAACCTAGGGTAGACAGCATAGGGAGGTAAAAATGCCCACTGTACTCCACCTATCCCCCGACAAGACTATTGTCCATCACGATATTTCACTGTAGACATCCCAGTAAAGGAGACATCCCCCATCCCTAATGTTCTGTAACCTTTGTTTTATCCTGGCTCTCTAACTGGACCTGTCTCTGTGACCCTGTCTCGCTTTCTAAATATTTAAAGCCTGACCTGCTTCCAGTATCTGGTTGCAGTCTGTAGAAAGACACGTCAGCCAGACTCAACAATGGCCCAGCTCATGTCTTCACTCGCACTGCTGGTCCAGGCCCATGCCTTCTCCTGCCTGGCTCTGTGCTACCTGCTCCTCGTCCTGCTGGGAGGTGTGGTCTTCACGGTGCTGGAGAAGCCAGTGGAGGAGGAGCTGAGAGGCGAGGTGAAGGATCTGCAGCGCTCCTTCCTGCAGGAGAACCCATGTGTCGAGGAGAGCAGGCTGAGCGAGCTGCTGGCGAAGACGCTGTCTGCTCACCACAGACACGTTGCTGTTCTGAAGGTGGACGCAGATGAGACGCAATGTGACTTCGCCTCCTCGCTCTATTTCATCATCGTCACTCTGACCACCATGGGTATGATGCAGCACAGACACGCATCGACTGGAAACACATGAAAGCTTCTTTTACCAGTGGCCAGATCTTAAAGATATTTCAGGCATAAAAATTTAATTAGAAATATGAAATATTTAGGGGGGAAACCCTTTACCAAATTTTTTTTTTTTTAAATAGAGATTTTAAATTATCTTTCAATAATATGAATAGAAGTTTGTGTTTGTTTCCTGTGTCTGTTGTATAATTGGTAAATTCTGAACTGACGGTTCCAGTGGTTAAAGCCACACTGAGGAAGTTTGTGATAGAGACATGTCTCACGTCATCTTCCTCAGGTTCAGACACTTACAGCCCACAATCAGATGAGGCCAAGCTGTTCTGTATCTTCTACTGTGCCTTGGGGATCCCCTTCACCCTGCTCCTCCTCTCGCTCCTCTCCAACCACCTTCTCCATGTTGTCACCCACGTCCCTGTGCAGCACCTTAACACTCACTATTGTTTACCCCACCCCCGCGCTGCCCTCATCCACGCCTCCCTCCTCTCTCTGCTCCTCCTCCTCCTCCTCGTTCTCCCCGCCCTCCTGGTGTGTATGCTGGAGCCGGACCACAGCTTCCTGGATGCGATTTTTTCCTGCTTTGTCATCCTGAGCACCGTCGGTCAAGGACAAAGCTCCGTGGGGGAGAGCTGGGGGCCGCAGGCCAGAGACATGCTTCAGTTTTTCACCACATGTAAGACAAGACAAATGACATGTGAAACATGCAGCTGTTGTTTTATTAGTATTATTATGACTCATGTAGTGTACTGAACTTAGTCAAAAAGTTAAATTCGGTTATGTTATATAAATAATTATAATAATGAAAAAATGTTTTTCAGAGAAATGCCACGTTGTGTTTGTCTTCTTGCTATGTTGATAAAAGATAATATTACTGATCCAAAATAGGTTTTTAAACATTGATGTTGACATCAGTTTTCAAACTCATCTCTCAGGTTACCTGCTTGTGGGCCTTGTGGTGATCATTACCTTTAAGGACACTGTCCTGCTCGTGCCCCAGGTTCGTGTGGTGATGAGGCTGCTCTCTGGTTTGCAGTGTGCAGATCTGGAGGGTGTCGGCATCAATGAATTGACCATAAGTGAAGACAGCTGTGAGGAGGAGCCCCACTACTTCCAGTCCATCTGTACTATCTCGTCCATTCCGTTAGAGTTGATGAGCCCGTGTCCAGACCTTCAGAGACCCAGAACCTTAACTCCCCCTCACAGCTGGACCTAATATTGTCATCAGAATAATACATATCAGATCCCAACTAACAAATGTCTAAGGACTTTAAATATTTAAATATTTGGTTCATTCCTCTTCATATGAAATGTTATCACCAACGTGTCTTCATAAAAACCATGTATACAACTGACCATAGATGTGGATGCCTGGTTTCACTGACTCAAATATTAAACAAACAAAACAACACTTGTTAATGTTTTTACAAAGGTATGAGCAAATGTGTGTGTATAATGTGACTTATCAGTGTGATGATGTGTGTTTGGATATTAGTTTAGAATAGTTAATTTATAATATGTGTATAATCTGTCTGTCAGTTAGTCACTGAGTGGTCAGAGCTGGCAGTGCCTGGCACAGGCTCAGACTCATGGCAGCGCCATCCCATAGTCCTCTGTGACCAACACAGCCATTGTAGGAGAACACATAACAGGCCTCTGTTACTCCTCCTAGTGTGAAGCATTGTGATGGTTCATTAAAGGAGCATTCACCACAAATGTACTGTTCCAAAGGGATGTACTGTATATCATTGTAGGTTACCTGTCAATATTTGATCCAGTCCTCACAAGTACAATAAAATATACACTGAGTGGAACTATACAGTAATCACACCACACATTGATTTCACATTTAACATGTATTGAGAAATGTCATCTGTGATAACTAAAAAAACAACAGAACTTTGATGTGACAGGAAGATGAATATAATGTTTTGGCAGAAATGGTTGAACATGAAGTTCTTTGTTTGTGTTGAGTCACTACTGACGTTCCAGCTCTGTGCTGTGGCTCAGCACCAGCACAGAGCCAGGCAGATGACTGATGGTCATGGCAGCCTTGTGACGGCCAGTCATCTGACACATGAGCAAGGGTCAAAATACCACAGCCGACTGCTGTCCCCAGTCCTGCCTCTGTGACAGTGTCAAACAAAGCCTCACAGCATTGCCCCACTGGGTCGACTAGGTCAATTAATAAGACACCAAAAAAATGATGCAGTATCATTTCCAGTGTGTCATGGTGTGTTGCTTCTTAACAGTGTTATATACATGTGACTGCAGACTGTTGTGTGATGGTTGCAGGGACTGCCTGATGCTTTGTGACCTTATGACTATTATAGCATGTGCTCCCACTGAGTGACAGTGTCTCTGTCTCTGTGTCTGTGACAGACAGCTCACAGGTGTGTGGCTTAGCCAGGCTATATTTACAAAGGCCAGAGATGGATGTGTGAGGCATGATGATACCAGCAGTGATCTGTTTACTCCTCTGGTGTGTCTCAAGTGCAGGTTCCCCCATATCCACGCTTTCTCAAAGCAAAAGGGGGAGTCTCCACATCAGGAAATAGCTTTTTGTAATGTTGGTGTTTTGCCAGAAACAGCCCTCCTGGTGTGCTGATGTTTATCTGAGAAACTATTCTGGGAACTGCACTTACTTGTCCCTGTGGTTCAGTGACAGCTCTAAATTTGGAAATGACTTGATCGTGTCACATGGAATGGGAGTTAGGTTGGAGTAGTTGGAATAGTCCACTTCCTGTCTGTGGGCCACCCACAAGTTGGTCTACATCCTTACATCTTACATCTTTACATTTTGCTATACCCAGCCTTTTTTGTGTAGTTGTTGCTGCACTGTCTTTTTAAATTAATGAACATCAATACACCAAGAAGAACAAAAACCTCAGGATGAAACTGGTTTAGACGCTGCAGAGCTCAGCTGCTCTGTTTTTCATTTTGATATCATTTATATTGGCGGGTGATAATAACATTCTTGCTTTTTTATACACTACAACTGCAGCTGATTGAAATTACAATATGTCAGTTTACCTTGAGATGAAATTTAAGAACTTACATTCTTGATTCCCTTGGACTCTTTGTTGACCAGTCAGTGAATATACAACATTAAGTATGATAAATGATAATTTTCATTTTTTGCTTTTTGTTTGTTTTTTTATTTTAACTTATGTTTTAGACCAGTTTTTCCATAAACACACAACAGAGTTGAATCCAGTAAACTCTACATTCAGAGAACAGACTCTCTCCCAAGGGTCTGGGTGTGAGCAGGGCTGGAACATCCAGCCTGAATAGAACTGTTGAATGAAGGAATAAAAAGGCAAGCTCGTTCTCATGGACTCATTTTTGTGGCTTTGTTATATCTTGTACATTTACATTTTGTAATCTCACCTCCATAGAACTGCGTACTCCAGTGGTTTAATGTTGTTCTCGTGTGTCTTGTTTGACCATTCACCAAAATTCCATCCAAAATTTAAAGTTGGGTAATTTTTGTGAGGACATGTTAAGATCTTTGCTACGGATATAAAAGCAATATTTACTTTGCAGATGGGATAGGAATTTGTCTCTGTCCCCTTCAGACTCTGAAATAACACTTTGGTAAAGAAGTCTTTGTCACATATTTGGTATTTGTCACATATATTTTAAAAAAACCCTCACTATTCATGCGTCTAGAGATTGACAACAGGGAGTGACGTGTAGCTCGATATTCATGTAACCACCATTGTAGCCGTGGAGAAAAATGATCATTGAATTCTCTGATAATAGCAGCATGTTAGTCAGAAAAGCAGTGGACCACGAAAGCTTCCTTGAGCAACTCCAAAACAAAAGTCTTATTTCTGAGGAGCATAGGACAAACACTCCACACTGTACTGCATTGAATGTATGGAAACCGATAAGAACACATTCAGGGACTGGCCCACTTCTCGAGACAGTCTGAGGTCAAATCTAAATAGACACATTCACTGCTTCAATGCTGATTCTTTGCCTCATTTGACCTCACATTCATATAATTTAGAAAAAGAAGTGTGTGTATCATTATAAAGATTTTTGGACTTATTAATAGGATACACTTCATGTATCTGGAACACAATAACAACGCTGTACGACAGGGAAACATCATTCACACTGTAAACAGAGTGTGTTTTAGAAGGCAACATTATATTTATATTAACAGCTGCTCAACTAGTCAGAGACAGATTATAAATAGAGTCAGGGCTAGCTGACTCACTGGGATAGATAACACTTTCCCTGATGTCCTTAATAATATCCCTCAACATCAGAATCATGGAAACTCACTAATCTCTGTTTGTCTTCTCTCTGGAGCATTTGTCTCGGCCTCCATCTGGGATTTCCACACACCTCATTGTGCTAGATGCAGCTTTCATTCATACCAGTATTTTAAAATTAAAAACAAGAGGCATCCTCATCTTATAGCATCAGACTATGAGACATGACGGAGAGCAGCAAAATGTACTTAGAGATGTGGATCCGTGCGTACTGGACATGATCTGAAAGGTCAAAACTACTAAAAATAAATACATAAATTTATTAAATTATATCTCGTCTCAGCCCTGATGTGGTTTCACGAGGCTTTTATTTTGAAAATTTCTCCTTTTCCGGTTAGCTGGACTCTAGCTCCAGCACCGGGGCGTGTGTTTGTTTAGTGTCCGCCTCAGGAGCGCCCTGGCAGTAAGGTAACAGTGCTGTCAGCGGAGCAGGTGGACGCTCCCCATCACATTCATGTGTGCGTGAAAATTACCCGACAACTCCGACCATGACTTCTGTGTGGAAGCGGCTACAGAGGGTCGGAAAGAAAGCGTCCAAGTTCCAGTTTGCTGCTTCCTTTCAGGAGCTGGTGGTAGAATGTACAAAGAAATGGTATGTAATTCTTTTCGCTACAATAGCTGCTGAGAAATGCACGCAATATACCCTTAAATGTGCCGTTCATACACTGAGCAGTACATTTGTTAATAGTTACATAATATTTTGCTTCATTTATTATTGCATGACTCTGCATGACATTCTAAAGTTCTCTAAGTTATGCAGTTTTTTTTTTTTTTACAGCTGCACAGTTTTAAATGTCCTATAAGGGACTGTTTGGATGCTGTCTAGCTAACACTCCACACACTGCGCAGTATATTTATTAGCACAATGTTTTGGTTGGTATTATTATTGCAGGACTATTGTGGTAAACAGTACAGAGAGGGGCGGAGGCTGTCACTGTCTCTTACTTACACTTGTAGCTTTTAGAAATAAAAACTGTCACATGAGTCTGTTTAACCCTTAACATCCATCCTAATTCTTATCATTGCAGCCATTTAGAAACATGCCTGCGTCTTTCCGGTCACTCTGACTATGGTCTTATAATGTACATCTTCACTCCGTCATAGGTTTAGCACAGCAAACTTTGCTAAGAACGCTATTTCTTCTCTACGCCCTGTTACTTCCGTGTTCTTTTTTGTATTAAGCTGACGTCATTGTTGTGATGAGGTGAGATGCCCTGTAACAAAAGTGGTGGAGATTAATAATAATGTCTAGAAGGACTGTCGGTGAAAGAGAGAAGCAGTGAGTGAAGCTGGCCCACAATCAACTAGACAACAGAATCACACATTGTGTTTTTTTATCCTTCACAACAAACCATTCAACCAAAATGTTGCGGTACTGGTGAAGTTTCACTTTCACAGCAGACAATACACGTGCTTGTCCTTCGACTGAAATTTGATCTGCCAGTGGCAACATTATTAAATAAACAAACATATATAATGTTAAACTTGTCGTCATTTACTATTACTTTACTATATGGGGTGCCGTTTGTAAAGCGGCTCATGCTGAAAATAACAGCAACATTTTGCCACATTTAGCTACAAACTATGTTTAAAAAACTGGTGTGAATACACCCGCCCGCCTCCACCACTCTACTGTCGGCCATGGTCTGCAAACATGGATGCATCCCTTATGGCTGGCTATAGTGGCTACAGGTCATAAGTCCCGCACACTTCATAAAAGTGACACTAAAAACTCAAAGTACTCTTCAAATAAAATTTCTCCAAACGTGTCTGTTATTTTAGGTAGTTATTATCACGATAATCCATGTCCAAGAGTCCATTCCCCCGGATAAAATGTGTTTTATTCGTTATTTGCCACAATAAACTATAAAGTCGAAAACAGTAAAGAGGTTTCGGTCATTCTTTAACGTTCGATGGTGAAAGATGGAGAAAAAGGCAGAACGTCTGATGAAGAAGCTATATTATACACCTTCACACCCGGGAAGTTTTGGAGGGGTACAACGGCTTCAGAGAGCTGTACAGGACGAAGGCGGGGCTAAAGTATTTAACATTTAGATTTAGATTTAACATTTAGATTTAACATTTAGATTTAGATTTGGATTTAACATTTAGATTTAACATTTAGATTTAAATTTAAATTTAACATTTAGAAGTAACATTTAACATTTGGATTTAAACATTTAAAATATCTCTAAGTCGACAAATATTGTTGTAAATGTGCAAAAAAGTGACTCTCAAAAATTCACACCAGTTTTTTAAACATAGTTTGTAGCTAAATGTGGCAAAATGTTGCTGTTATTTTCAGCATGAGCCGCTTTACAAACGGCACCCCATATTACTAATGTAGAAATGTGATGCTGTTGGCATAGGTGCTTACAAGGTAAATAAGTGCTAATGATTAAATGAGTAAAAAGTGATTTTCAACCTGGGGCTTTTTTGGGAGCAGTTGTTGTTATGGAAGTCCAACCTGAGGTGCTGGGTAAATGTGATGGATGTTTAGAATGTTGAAATGTGAGATTTTAGGTTCAACCTTCTCAAATAGAAAGATTTTCTGCTTTTCTATGCCTGTTTGAAGCCTGTTAGTTGGACACGGTGATGCAATTGGAGCATGGTTGACCAGGAAAACTGTATATAAATTCACTCCATTTAATATGTGTCCACACAGGCAGGTATGCATGGCTAAACAACACTCTGCTTTTTTACACACACACAATCTGCTTGTTTTGTCCTCCTTTTCCTACTTGCCAAAACCTATGTTAGCAACCACCTGAGGTGCAAGCGTACATGGGCATTTCTTGTCAAATCATATGAACTACTTAATTCAGGTCTGACTAGGCTGCTTACAAATTGAGGATTCCGCCTCTTCCACATGAAATGTGCCAATAGCCAGGCAGAAAACCACTAAGTAACGGAACCAGCCACCTTGACACTGCCTTTGACTAACATGTCTAGACATATAATTGGTGAGTTTTGTTCAGCCAAACCCTCAGTGCAACCAAGACTGGAAGTGATGAGATGACTTTAGCACATTTTAAAGTTTGATTATGGTTATATTCATGATAAAGAGAATGATATTACAGGGAGTGTAGAAGTGCATTATGACATATATAGTACATATAATATAAAATATACATATAAATTATTACATAAACCTGTTATTACATAAATACTGTACTTACATTGACCATTGTCTAGCTCAGTGTTTTTGAACCTTTTTTGAGCCATGGCACATTTTTTTACATTAAACAAAATCCCGTGGCACACTAGCAACCAAAAAAGTTTCTAAAACAACACTTTTGACGTCTGCAGACATGCCATCAATACTTCTGGCAACATACAGCCCTGGCCCTGGGCCATAACACATGCACAAACAATCGTTTGCAATGACTAAATATTTTTTTGACCTACTAAGTGAAATTTGACAATTTCCCAAGGCACACCTGACGATCTCTCATGGCACACTGGTGTGCCACGGCACAGTGGTTGAAAATCACTGGTCTAGCTTGTCGTGAGGTTTTATGTTGTTTACTGCAGACAGGAGAAAACTCATTTGGAGCATGCATTTAGATGAGCACTGGTAGACAGCAAGGGTCTAAGTCATAGTATAGGTCAGAATGTGAAATGACCTCTCAGGCCTCACATCTCCATTAGTGTGGTTGGTGTTTGAGCGCTGTGTCTGACAGCTCGTGTCTTGGCACAGCAGGAGCTCCTTTAATTCCATTATCATTACTCACAGAGCAGTCAGCATGTGTTTCCAATCTTCCAGCCCTGGCTTGTTTAGTGGCCTGCCTTCCTGTCACTGTGTTTATGCCTTGTATAGACATATTGTACACAGCGACTAGTTTCAACATGCTTCCGCTCTTACTCCTATCATAATGTGTATTTAAAAGTGTTAGAATTGATAAACTGGCCTAGTTTTGTATGACCGTAATCTTCTGCTCTTTGCCATAAAAAGGTAAATAAAAATGAACAATTAAATACACAGCGTGGTACCATTTCTTTAGGACATTATAGTATTTTTAGGTTTATTGAGATTAAACACACATGCATCTGTTTTTTTATAATAGTTAGGTTGTACAGCCCCAAACACACTCATGAGTAATATGTTTGTGTTTTCAACAGGCTATGACAAGAATGTTCAAAATGTAGATCAGCTAGATGTACATTCTCTAGCACACTCAGCCTAAGTTCAGAGTGAAACTATATACTATACTATTGCATGATCAACAAAGTCCCTTGTACAACTGAGCCTTCCCTCTTATGGTAAAGCTGAGACCACCTTTTACAAGCACTAGGTCTGATGTGTGTATGTCGAGGTTATGATACATCTCTGCTTTAAGAGGCTGTTCTCTACCACTGACCACAGGAGTTAAAAGACTGTGCGTTTGTAGGTCAGCCTGTTACAACCACATCGAAAGACGTTAATGATGAATAGCACAGCAGGTGTAGGATTGCTCTTAGGTCTCTGTGAAGATCATTCTATTTCTGTTCTCTCTCTCTCTCACTGCTTTCTCATTCTCACTCCTGCTGCTCACAAACTTTCTCTTCAGTTTGCATATTAATAATAAGAGACTTGCAAACAAGAATGTAGGTGTAAGCACAACTTACAGTGTTTAATGTGCACCAATGTTCAATTTACTTATGTTTTGTCTTTTTAATGCTGTTCCCTGGCTCATTATGTTTGTATATTTGGCCATCATTTGTACAAGTTATGATAAAATATTTTAAGTAATCACTAAGATCTAGGTCGACAGTATTATTATTATTATTACCAAACACTGAGCACATTATATTAAGGGACTGGTAGTGGGAAACGCCGGAAGTGCTATGGTGCTGGTGTGTAGAGGAGTGGCGTCAATAACAAGAAGTGAAACAACACGAAATGGTAGAATGGTTTTCAAGGTTTCGACCCTTCGACACTTAATCGCAAATTGCCCTTCATACCTGCTGCCAGCATTTGAATATATTAGTGATAGAGAACGGCTTTACACATAGTCTATGTGTTAATCTGTGTTTCAAATTGGGTAAATGTGACCCATAGCCTAAATTGCTTTCAATGAGCTGTGTCATTCCTTTTAAAGACCAGAAAAAGTAGTATATAAATATGGAATTCATGCAGAAATGCTCTCTCATGAGGGTGTTTCCAACTTGCAGATACAGTTTTGCACACTTGCATATGAATCATTTTTCTTTGGAAAATGATACAATGCCATGCATCAACTTCTCCACATAAGCCATACTTTATGGAAATAGTTATTTGCTAACATTTAACTTGAATATGTCAATATTCTTGCTTGCTAGAGCAGACCACTAACTTGCATAAAGCAGGTACGGATGGAAGATAGAAACAATGACATGTTACTTGTACATTCATGTGATTTCAGGCAACCAGACAAACTGAGAGTGGTGTGGATCAGGAGGAGCAGACGCCACAGCACAAAGGTACAAAAGCAAAGAAAAACATACTGTAAATTTTATATTATATTATATTATATTATATTATATTATATTATATTATATTATATTATATTATATTATATTATATTATATTATATTGATTGATTTTGAGGTTCTTTTGTTTCGCATATTTTCTTTTAGCTCCACAGTTGGCAACCAGGGATTAAGAACCCCTACAGAGGCCTGGTGATTTGGCATGTTCCCGAGAGTTTGGACATCACCGTCACACTCTTCAAGGTGGGTTACTGCTTAGTTGTGGCTGATATTTTATCTTAGTTAGTGGGTAATAGCTCAATCAGAATAAGACAGCTTATAACAGCTTATTCCAAACAAACTTGCTTTTCAACAGGAACTTACTGCAGAGGAGTTTGAAGACAAAGATTGGACTTTTGTCATTGAAAATGTGAGTCTATTCTCTCTGTGGTTGTGCTTTAACATAACTCACTAAATTACTCTTTAATTGTTTGACTCAGGCGGAGACAGTATTCAGTAATGCATTCAAACTTGTTCATTTGGTTTGTTTATCAGGAGACAAAAGGCCATAGGAAGGTGCTGGCATCAGCTGATGTCAATATGAAGAAGTATGCCAGTGCCACACCAGCCCAGTATGACATAACACTGAAGCTCAAACCACTGTCTACCAAAGTGGTGGACGCTACACTGAAACTCAGCTTATCATGTGTCTTTCTCAAAGAGGGGAAAGCCACGTAAGTCATCACCTCAGCTGCATAGCATTTATTCCAAAGCAGTAACTGTTAAAACATTGTTATACATACATTTAGTTAAATCCCAGTAAAGGGTTTGAAGTCAGAATTGCTTTTTTTTACCTCGACAGGGATGAGGACATGCAGAGTCTGGCCAGTCTAATGAGTATGAAACAGAGTGACATTGGCAACCTGGATGATTTTAATGACAGTGATGATGAAGCCGGAGAGGAGCGAAGATCCACGTTTGGGACTGGACATGCTACTCATGTTACTGGTAAGAATAAGAACTTGTGAGGGTCACTGGGGCGATCACCACCACCATACACGCACACGCACACACACACACACACACACACACACACACACACACACACACACACACACATACATTATTTGGTAACCACTTTGTAATTTTAGAATTTACTGACCAATTTACATTATTGGTTACATTACTGGTTTACATTATATTCCCCTTATACAGGGGGTCCTCGAGTTACGACGGAGATCCGTTCCTGAGAATGTGACGTAACCGAATTTCGACGTTAGTTGGAACATACATTCATTGTGCCATTGTGCATACATTGTGCCACCAGATGTCGCTATAACACCACCCTACAATAAGAGTTTACTGTGGTGAATTGCCTTTTGTCCCTCTTGACACACCGTAGGGGTTGAGATCGCGAGTGTAATGAGCATTTCCTTTAGATTTCTGATATCAACTGTGTAGACCCTGTGTTGTGAATAAACCTACGGTATTGCCACGATCCCGAACGCATCTGTGTCCGTGTGCATCTCCTTACTGGCTGCCACTGCACCAGTCCCCTCCCCCCCGCCAGCCGTCCATTTCACATGAGTAAACACAAGGCAGAGTAGCGTAGCTGTGCTGTGGAGGTGTTGGAGAGCCGGCAGGCGCGCTGAGAGACAGAGAGAGCGCTCACCAACTAGTTCCCGTGCGAAGTCTGTACGTATTTACGGGGCAAACCGCTTAAGCCGAAACAAGGAAGTTCACGGGAGATGTGTCGTTACCACGAAAACAACGTAACTCGCGACCGTCGTAACTCGAGGACCCCCTGTATATCCCTAGTTTTAAATGTAAGTAGTACAATGTGAAGTTTACACTTGTACATATTAGTTGAAAGCAGTGAGGTCACAATGTCCCCTCTCACCTTTCTATTTCCCATTTTATTGAATCGCAACTTTCTCCTATGTTTGCAATTCCTCACCTCCCTTTTCTTTTAACTTACGCTTCCTTATTTTTTTCTGTAACAGCTTCGGCTCTTTCTATTGCGAGAATACATGACCTAGCTTGGAGGCCTGCAATTGAATCAGGCCCCACAGGTATCTTTCTGTTTCCTGAGCATAAACTTTCTGCTTGAGCCCTAGTTTATTGCAGTAGTAGATCATTACCACCAAATCACAAACATAAATTATAGTTGTATTATTTTGAACACAAATCAGTTGATCGCTGTCCAATTTCAGTCTACTCTTTTTATTTCATTTTGATTAGCTTCACTTCTTATCTTTCATTCAGAGATGGATTGGAAAACCTCCTCTGGCATTTCCTCCACCATCTCACACCCATTTCACCATCCTCTGCCTGAACCTACACATCCTCCTGTTTCTTTCTCATTATTGCGAACCCAAACACAACCACCAAGCACTAACCAGGAAGCTCGGCACTCCGCCTATGCCTACTCATTACCAGCCTTCACCCGTGCTCACCCTCCTGCACTCCCAAAAATCTTCCAGCCCAGTGCCAGATCAGGTATCAGTGTACAGCTGTTCCTTATCCAGTGTGGTCCTTTGTCTTTTGGAATTGCAGTATTGTTTTGTATTATAATTTTAAGGACTAATTTGAAAATTTAAAAATATAAATAAATAAAATGTATGTGTAAATGTGTATTGTACTTACATTACAATCACATACAAGTAATTGTAGCAAAGTTCATTTTAAATTCTGCTGTTGTAATGCAGAAACGTATGCAGTCTACTTACACAGTTAAGTTCACTATTCAGTATGCACTGTTTTGTGGTTGTGTTGTCTCAGTTAATCTTAATCCATGTAGGATTAAGATTAATTGAGACGCAGCAAGTTTGTTTGGTTTTGCATATAAATACCCACAGAAAGAGCTTTGTGTATAGCCTAGTTTTCTTGTCTACCTAACTACCATTATTGTCACTATCCCGTCACTGTAACTATCATTACCCAGTTTACAGTTAAGGAGTGTTTTTGTCAGACTTTTCTTATTTACCAGCGTAACAGTTCTGGTTGTCTTTTTTTCATACAGCCATCAGAGGAAGTGTTATATAAACCATTTGATCAGTGAGTTAATATATTTAATATAGTTAATATAACTATGAATTATAATACTTGTGCATTACTCAGATCTAAAATCATTTCCTTCCGCATGAGACTATTTCTCGCTTTTGACCTTTCTGCCTTTGGCATTTAGACAGAGCTATTACCAGGCCAGTTTTTGTTGCTGCTATTTTCCTCATAATGTTACTCTTACTCTTTTACTACTTCTGACTCTCACAGTCTCATAAACCAGATATCGCACATGGCTGGAACCTTAAAAACTTCATATTTACTGTGCAGCCAGTGAAAACTGAAAACTAAAAAATAAACAAATCCACAGTACCTGTTGACTCTAATGTAGTTTCCTTTTCCTTTAAAAGAAATAAAGTAAAGCAAAATATGATAAATATATAAATACAAGTATCAACCAATTATGTAATGGTACACACAAGATTATTATTTTAGGAGGGTTGCAGGTTTTCGAGACTTATTTAACAGATGCCCAACACAGCAGACTAACCAAAATAATTGCATGTATTGTATCTCGGTTTCTGTTTTTCCATAAATTTTCCATAAATTTTGATAGCGATAGAGAAAAATATAAATTATATTTTTAGTTTCACTGTTCCCTTTCTTCTTCTCTTTCCACCTATACATACTTCTACTGTCTCATTAGTGCCCATATCAGCTCCTCGTAGGCCCCATAGCTTCTACAGTGACTCCTGTCCTTCTGAAAGCTCGGAAGCGCAGGTGGTGTCTACCTTCACGCCACCTGAAGCCTCTTACAGCGGCTATCACGCCACCTCACCCTCTGATCAATCTTTCCATCCTCCTGCTTACTCTGATACTACACCAAAAGGTACTGCGTAGTTCAGTTCAGCACACTAACGATCCAAAATACAGTTTGTATGGATAATGCTTTCTTTGTATTTGTAGGCCAATGATGTGTTTATGTGTAGTGGATTACACACGTGAGCTCACTCAAGTACAGTGTGTCTGACTGTGTCTCTTATTCAGACCATAAAGTCTGTTGAAGTCAAATCAAATTCTGCAATTGAATCACATGCAACAGTAAACCGATGAGCCACAGGACACCTGATACCTCTGCTTCTAGTTGTCATCTGCCAAACTAAAACCAAAGATCAAATTAAAGTGTGACAGACAGGTTTACAACAGGCATCCGTGTATTTTTTGTTGTTTGGCTAACTCATGGAGTTTATTTTGGCTATGAAGTTAGTTTTCTTAATAGTCAGTGATATCTGTGGTGCCCATTTCTTGACATTTGGATGAAATTACGTGGCTCTATCATAAGCTACTAAGGCATGAGAATTACATTTGTATGTTGTAGCCAGCTAGCATTTTAATTCTGCTTGTAGTTTTTGCTACACATGCTTTTCCTCCACCATTTTTTATGGCTACCTCCTTTTCTTTTCTGTCACTGTTCCGGCATTTCTCAGCATGTCCAAGTATCTGGAGAGCGCAGAGTGTCCCTTCTGTTTCTTCTGTCTCCTCCTCCTCATCAGCTCCTTCCATCTCTATCCATGCTATACTTCTACCACCTCCTGCTTCCAGACAGCCCAGAACTTGTCCCACCTCTGTGGGGAAGCCCACCTCAGCACTCATCAGACCCACCAGTCTGCCATCTGCCCCCGAGACAGGTACAGGGTTGTACCTGGCTACTTCTCACCTTTCATTTTGCAACTTGTTCCTATGTCTTTTCATGTTTCTCTGTCCTCTCCCCTCCTCTGTTTTCCTGATTTCCTCTTCAGCTCCTTGGCAGAGTGAATGGAGGCCTCCTAAACCTCAGGTCCCTCTAGCTCAGACAAACCTCTCTCCTAAGTTTCTGCGCCTCTCAACCACTGACCCTGGAAAGACTGCAGTGCTACAGAAAAAGCAGAGAATAGAGATGCTATGTAATGCCGCTCTACCTTTAACTCAAGACTGACACCCCCCCCCCCCCTTCTGTACTCTAAGACTGCAGTGCTACAGAAAAAGCAGAGAATAGAGATGCTATGTAATGCCGCTCTACCTTTAACTCAAGACTGACCCCCCCCCCCCCCCTTCTGTACTCTTGTCTCTTTCAGTCATTTCATCTGTTCTTACTGAAACCCACTGACTCTTCCGCTGCTCTAATCTGATTTATTAATCTCTAGCTTTCTTACTAATTCTCACAAATTCAGCATTTAGTTAAAATTGCAGTGTTTCTTTGATAAATTGTCCCAGAGTTACTGAGAGAACGCTTCTTCTTTTGAGTGCTTTCTTCTTTCTACTTTCTGACCTTTATGTTTTTATTTCTGTCTCATTCTTTTACAAAACTTTGTTTTTCTCAGATTTTTTTGTGACTTGATCTCTCCCATATTTTAAGTTTTGGGTAACTGACATCCTTCCTTCTATCCTTCTTTCCTGCCCTTTTCTTCCCATCCTTCCCAAAATGCCTCCATTTGCTCCCTGTCAGCTTCATCCTCTTTGCCCACTGATCAGTCTTTGGAACAGAACCCCCATGGAGGGTCTGGATTTGTTACTTCCTGGCTACCCCAGGCCCATACCCCTATAGTAGACACCTCACCCTCTGTGAAGCCTTCCTCTGCTCTTGTTCTCTCTGGACCTCCTCCTCCTATGTCCCAAACTGCCATAACCTCCCCCAGTGACCAGGATTCAGGTACAAAATAAGATAGGTACCTAGACTCACTCTAATTAGCAATAAACTACTGACTGAAATTCATCCAATGTAAAAACCCATCCCCTACATCCCCTACTGGTTGTTTCACTGATAAAAATATACACTGTCCATGCTGATGTGGAATTTGAACATAAGCTTCCTAATTACAATCTTGTCTATAATGTCCTTTTGTTTTAGAATTCAAACGACAGTTGAGCACATTGAGTGAGGAGGACAACCAGTGTACAACAGCTACAAGTGAGCATGAATACTAAATGAAGTGAATTACAAATTCTTATAGCTGTATACAATGTCTTTTTTTTAAAACATTATGTGCTGTCCAGCCCCTCACCCAGCAGCTGTGACTAACCGGAGACCAGAACCGTCCAGGGCTTCAGAAAGTAGAAGAGAAGTGCATTTTGGAGTCGAGGCTGTTAGGATATCAGCAGGGTAAGTAAATATGATGGGAGCCTTGAATTAGGCATTGTGTGGTTGGCATGGCTATAGAGGAAATACTCAGCTCACAAACCTTATGAACACTAAATCATGTGGTGTCAAATGTATTTAGTATAAGAGAGAAAGATTTAAGCATGAATAACATAAGGTTCTGAATTAGCAACATTCTAATCAGTACATAAAGCTGTCATGAGAAAACTGTATTTACTGATAAGGAAAGGGATTTATTAGTTATGTAGATAAAGACCAGAGGAGAAAGTCGGCAAGTATTTTGCTTTCCTTCATTTTAAGTAAAGGTCAGGAAACATTTAGTAGACACAGGTTTTGCCCAGACATTATTATTTTAAAGAAACACTACTATTGCTAAGCAACATTGCCCCCTGCAGCCACAAATGGTTGTTGTCTGTTGAGCTGTGAGTCTCAGCAGTTGTTTTCATTTAATAACACCTATCAATACTTGACCTGAGCTCTAGAGGCTTAGTCCCACCCACTGAACTGAAAATGGTAAAACAGTGTTCATTCCTCATGATCCGATCTTCGATGTGCTGTTGTTGTCCATCAGTTGTTTAAGTCTGTTAGCTTAATGATTCCTGGAGTTGAGTGCTGGTTTCTACTATTTCTGACTCAGTTCAGCTGATATACAGTTCAGCAATACTCATGAACTTGCTGGACTTGATTCTGAGAGAGGCTGCTCATTATTATGGGCCTCTGTCCTGGATTGTTACACACTAGTCTGTTTATTGAGGAATACTCGTTTGTATATTTTATGCATCCTCTCACGTGAAAGCAGTGGTGGGAGCCATAATGTGCCATATTTTTAGGGTTCAGATATGGCATTTAAATCACCTGGGGAGGGCTAAAGCCAATCCTAGAGGCAGTGGACACCCTGGACAGTCCACCAGCCTGTCACAGGGCTACATACAGTGACAAACAATCGTCTTTTAGAGTCTCCAGTCGAACTTACCTCCAAACTGCACGCGTAGGCACTGTGGAAAGAAGCCAGAGTATCCCCAGAAATCCCACACAGACACAGCGACAGCATGTACACGCCACAAAAAAGACCCCAAGTTGAACTGAGATTTGAACCAGGACTCTTCATGCTGCGAGGCACAAGAGCTAAACAATGTTCTATTCCTGGGAAATACAACATTTTAGGAACATCTGTAGAATATTTCATTAAATCTGGCAGAAAACCTACTTGGACTCAAGGATGCACTCATTACAATTTAGTGGACACAGGCCAAAGATCAAATCACTATGATATGACAAGACATAAGACTGATCTCTTCTCCTCTGCCAGCTTTTGGTTGCAATTAAATCTTCTAATAATGTTAAGAAAAACAAAACATTTTAATAAACTGAATAAAGATGTTTTGGCAGATAGGGAGTTTCTGAGCTGGGATGGGAAACGGCAACTATTTTGAAAAAGCTATGAAAAAACTGTTCTTTCGTCAGCCAACAAACAAACTTTTTTTCTAATTTTTCTTGCTTAAAATGGCTTCTGCGGAATGCAGATTATTCAAAATGAATTAGTAGTTTTGAATTTCGTGTTATATGAGAGACACAGTCATTTAGACATAACATCTGATCATGTATACCTTTTCTACTTTACAATCTTGTAAAAGAAGAACCTGGTGTCCTATATTGGGCAGTGTCCCCTTCTTGTAGTCTTGTATGCAAAAATGTAATTGCATTGCTTGTTTGGCTGTACATGAAATATCTGTTGCCCAATATTTGTTATTTTAAAATTATTATTTTTACACTGAAATTCAAATACAATTTAAGTGAAATCACTTCAAACTTAATATAGCAAGTGCCAAATCTGGGAGTATTAATTCATTCATTCATTAATTCACTATTTTAAAATAATTCTGCTGCTTGCCTTGTAATGTCTAGATTTTTCACAAAATATTTTTGTTTAGAAACTGAAGCAGATTCAAAAGATTAGAAACTTTTGAATCTCTAATTTAGAATAATCACTAGTATGTTCTCTAGCCATGTAGCGCTTTGACACAGCATTGGCTTCTACACTGTTCAGCATAAATTTTGTGAGTATGGACTGGGTATTCGTGCATCCCTGTGCGGGAGACTTCTTACATCATATCATCTGTTTATCCTTTAGACCTAAGAGCATGGCTTCACTTCTGACCCTTAGCCAAGCATCACCCTTAGTCTCAGGTCTGAAAGATCTTGAGATGCCAAATACAAAGATGGATCAGACCGAATCAAGCACAACGACATTCCCCAACGTCGAGCCTACACTTGATTCCTACACCTCTGCACCTTATCCTGATTTTCATCATCCAATATCCACTTCAGTCAAGAGGCCTCACGTTACTCAAGGGAGTCACCTGTCTAAGATGTGCATTCAGTTAGGGAAACCAATAGCCCAACCAGAGCCAGTTCAGCATTCTCCTATCATCTCCCAACCTAATAACAAATCACTTCAGGAATCTCTGTTGCCATTGCCTGAAATTCCTGCAACTTCTGAGGCCCACAAAAGTGAAGCCATTACTGTGTCTGGGGAACAGTCCACTACAACAAACTCACAGAGGAAGAAGCCACAAAGACATACAAAAAGCCGTGCTGTTTCAATACCTGTTGTGGATAAAAAACGTACATACAACACAGCTGCCTTAGATGCAGTAACTAAAGGACTGGACTCTCGTTTTGGTTTTCTCTCAGGACAGCAGGCCATGGAAAATAATGTATCAAACCAGAGAGAAGAATCGTCAACTAGTTGCACTGATGTCTCTTGTACAGAGTCAATACATTGCATAGATGAAGGGAGAACTGAAAAAATGGCTCAGTCAGTGAATAAGATGCTATTGGGTGAAAGGGACATGCGCTCATGTGACCTTGTCTTACCAAGCTCTGCCATCAGTACAGAAGAAAAGAGTGTCTTTAAATCAAAGGTTGAACTTGGTCCACTGTGTCCAAAAGGCAGGTCTAATTTGCCATCTACTTTACAACCTGAAGCTCAGACTGAAGACTGTATGGGAATGCCACATATGAGTGAGTTAAGATCCATTTGCTCACAATATTCCAAGATTTCTGGCATACCATCTTTAAATCAGTCAGAAGTTAAAGCTTGGCCAGATGATAGCTGGATACTTTTTCAGAGGTTGCATAGCAAGACATTTCACTTACTCCCATATTTAGTGTCTTTTAGTCCAACATATGAGGGAAGTGCAGGAATTCTAAAAATGGTGGACATAACACCATTGTGCCCGAGGTCTGCCAGTATTCCTGGATTTCCATCTGCTTTGAAAATCAAACCAAATATGGTTGACCTTTTACCTACATGTCCCAAAATGTGCAGTGTTCCAGGTTTAGCTTCTGTTGGGTCAGTACTTAGATATGATATTAATGTGTGGGACAGATGTTCCCTATGGAGAAAAAGAAAGCCGCTCAAAGAAGCATTTGTTTCATACATGTCGTATGCACAGGAACAGTATAGCAGCAATGCTAATATGATCAAACTCATGGTGGCCATGTTGCCAACATGTGCTAGAAAGGCCAGTGTTCCAGGCTTTCCATCTGCACAATTGCAGAAGGCCTTATACACTCCAAGTATGGCCAATTCACTCCCTACATGCCCCAGACAGACAGAGATTGCAGGTATGCCATTTAGAAAAAGAGTAATGGAAAATAATGACCACTGGCATATGTTGATGGAATTAATATTAGTAAGGCCATTAAGAAGTAAGCTTCTACTGATCCAGGAAAAGTCACATGAGGATAAAGGTTGCTTAAGACATATGGTAAATATGTTACCTTCATGTCCCCATAAGGCATCCTGTCGTGGTTTTCCCTCAGTACCCCAAACCTTGTTTGAGGTACAGGGTCCTGCTCAGGATGTAAACAAAACAGAAATGTCTAATTCTTTTGCATTGTTGCCCTTGTATCCTGTGATATCCCCTGATTTGTGTATGCCCACAACACCCCATAAGATGTCCCGAAATATTGTCAGTCTTGTAACTTTATGCCCAAAACAGACCCAAACTCCTGGCATGCCATCCCGAAATCAAAACAGTTTGGAAAACATTGATTGGAATACCTTGCAGAAATTAATTATCAAGAGACCAGAAAAGGTTATGGAAGCGTATGTTGTTCAGTGGATACTGAAAGACACAGAAACCATCAAGGATGGTAGAATGGTAGATATGTTTATGAGTTGTCCACAAAAAGCCAAGGTTTTTGGCTTACCCTCTGCTCCACAGCCTTGTATGATTGATATAATGCCCTCATGTTCCAGACATAGTCCAATCTCTGGTTGGCCTTCAAAATCTGGACAAAACCTTTATTTGTCTAGTTGCAAGGGGTGGTTTGGTTTTAAAAGTTTGCAGTGGGAGATTCCTTGTATCAAGAAAAGAGAAGTGCCAATTCTGAATGCAGTGTTAGAGTTTGATGAGAACACTGTTAAAAGAATGGGTGAAATATTGCCCTCTTGCCCTGCAAATGCAAGAACACCTGGCATACCGTCTGCTCTAACATTTACTTTAGAAAATAGCCCAAGTATGGTGAATTTATTGCCCAGGGAATCTGCAGTTTTATTACATTTGGAGGAGCCTGGTGTGTTTTCTCATGCTTATGACTATGATATAACTATGGTATTGACATTGCCCTCCTTCCCACAGACAACATGCTTACCTGATTCTCCATCAGTAACATGTCAGGGGTTGGTAAATATACCAAATATGATTAATTTGCAGCCTACTTGTCCAACGTGTTCAAGAGTTTGTGGGATGCCATCTAGATTACACAGTGAGTATGATGAGGCAGAATGGAGTGTAGACAAAATGTTATTGTGGAAAATTCCATTATCAAACCCAGGAAGGCTGTCACAAATACATGACAATAAAATGTATTTTAGTGAGACAGGAGTGATTAGAATAATGGTGTCCATGTTGCCATCCTGTCCCAAACATTCAAATATTCCTGGAATTCCATCTAAGTTAGGACACAGACCAGATAAGATATTGATTAATGATTCTTCTAGCATGTTAAAATCCTTTGCCAGTGTCCCAAAACATTTTTCATCTGCTCCAATACCTCAAGCTGTCCATGCCACTGTGGAAAAACCTTTAGCTTCTGTGCAACTGACTCCATGCTGCCCAACACAGTCAAGTATCACTTGTTTCCCCTCAAGAGCTTCAGTTATTTCTGATTCTAGTGTAGAGGCCTGGTCAACGGAGATGATGAAGACGCAACTTCACAAAAAGAGTTTCTGTCTTTACAAAGACAGATTGAAGGCAGTTCTGTCTCCTGAGTCTGATCATCCACCATCTGACTTAGAATGGCTTCCAAATATGGTGAATATCGTGCCCTCCTGCCCAAAGAAAGCTTCCATTCTTGGGGTACCATCAACACATGTGCATCAGTCAGGGCATACCTGGTCACTGAAAACACCACTATTTATTAGAAAACAGCTGTCACTGGAAGAACAAGCCTTTTGTAAGATGTCTGCAAGACTCTGGACAGTTGAGTCATCAACATGCCCCACTGAGACTATTGTCAGAGACTTACCATCATCAGCTGTTGAAATCCAGGTGGATCAAACATTCTCTACATTTAATGATGTACAGATATCAGGGGATGAGACAGTTCTAGCCCAATTAGATTTTGAAACCAAGAAATCAAATCAGGATATGTCATCACCTTTATACACACTCAAATGTGAACTGGGCTTCGGGACTGAAGACACCGAATTAGACGTTCTAGAAAAAGGGTGAGTGGGTTGGATACAGAATTGGAATACTGTCTTTTATGTAGTGGATTCATTACTGAAAAATGTGCTTTTGACTCTTTTTTAGAAGCTTGCATTCCAGACCTGAAATGCCACTATTCTTGAGTATTAAAAATAGGTGGGTTGCCTTTGTTTGCACAGCGATTTAATGCTGTAATGCATTTTCACAATAATGCGCTTGCATTATCTCAGCACCACTTGACTGATTTTAATTGCATAGGTTGCATCTGGTGCAGAGGTCTAAGTTGTTCTACATTTCTTAATTTTCTTTGTCAGGGAACAAGAAAGAAACAAGAAAAAAGATCAATGCATGAGAAAGGACAAAGTGTTACCTGTAAGACAGAAACAAAGAGTTACTTTTGCATTGTCATGGTTTTATGCCCTGAAAGAAGTCAAATTATTTTTTTTATGTGGATGCCATGACACTGTGGATCCCAATCTTCAATGCTTGATTCAGCAAGTGTGAGAGAGAATATGCTAGTATCTGTGTATCTGCTCCTGATAGTTTCATTTCTGTGTAATTATGTATGTTGCATGATTTGACTTGCTTTTTGTGGTGAATTTTTCCATAGATTACATGTAGTGCAACATCCAATCCATTTAAAATCAAATGAAATCCTAATTATTTGTCTAGCTGATTCTTAGTACCAACACTGGTTTTATGGCACTAGCTTGTTAGTGGTTGTAGATTTAGCTTATGGAAATTATGTGACATCATTGTTTTCTTACGGAATTGCAGGTTTTAGCTGTAGATGAGAGATACTGATAGAGACTACAGGTTTGGAGTGTTTTTGTGAAATTGCATGCATGAGACTAAATCATCTGTTTCTAACTTAGCTGTGCTAAATACCTTTTTATGTAATTATTGCTTGTGCTATTTTTGCAAAAATATGCAGTATTATGTTTGGTGCTCTTCTACAGTATAGTTTTTATTTTCCAACTTCTCACAGTAAACCTTGACTTTGTTATTACCTTCTTTTTAGACCTTCAGACATGGTTTCACTGCAGCCATCATGCCCACTTATTGCTGGTGCAATAGAATCCCCATACCAGGGCCAAATAACTAATGCTGAGCAGAAGTTAGAAAAACGTTCTCCAAGCATGACCACAGAATGGGAGGAGCTACCAACGGATACTATTGAGATAACTGGGAATGCATCAAAGGAAGAAATGGAAAAGATAGGAGAAGTTGTCTCTGACATTTCATTGTTCCCTGGTGCCACTATGATTTTAGACACTCATGATGAAATGAAGAAAAAGACTGGGACAGGAGATCTGTTGCCAGTTTGCCTAGTGCCTTGTGGCACATCTGAATTACCTGCTACTGCTAAACAAATGAATATATGTCTACTGGACAGCAAGTGTACAAGGAATGAGCCATCAAAGAATGAGGACATTTTAACTGATGACTACGTCCTTCATTTAAGAGGACTGGAAGATGCAGTAGGAGATATAGTGGATAAAAATTCCTCCAGTCCCAGTGCACGATGTGAGGATCATTTTGAGCCTGAAACTAAAAAATCATTTTTTTTCACCGAATCCTGTCCCACTATGACAAACATTGCTGGCATGCCATCTAAATTAACTACAGAAGAAAAACAGTGGTATTTAAACCATAAGCCGATCTGGGAGAAACAAAGGAAGGAAATATTACTACGATGTGCATCAAATGAGAATGAAAAGAACAAGAAAGAAATGGTTCTACTGGTGCCGTCTTGTCCCACAGAGATCAGAAATCCTGGCTTACCATCCCTCTCACACCACAGTTTAGGTTTATATAGACCAAGTATAGTGCATATGTATCCCTGTTGTCCACATGTATGCAGTATACCTGGTATACCATCTATCAGTGAAGCCAAAGATAGATTATGGCTGTCTCAACCGGAGCCACTATTAAAAAATAAATTGAAATCTGAGCTTGTTGATGTGACAGTTTCATTGGAGCAAAAACATCATTTTAAACAACTGGGAGCTCTGGTACCAACTTGCCTTAAGCAATCTTCTATACCAGTTTCACAAACTTCAGTATTATATCATGGATCACAAACTATTAGCCTTTCAAGCTCTTGTCCAAAAAGGTCTCGTATTAAAGGTTTTCCATCATTAATGGATCATAATTTGAACAAATATAGGGCTTCTGATGACAAACCGCCAAAAATCAACATATATGAAGATAGACTTCACAATGATGAAGTGAAGGCCATGACAACAGTATCCCAAACTTTTCCAAGAGAGGCTTGTATCCCTGCATATCCATCTGTTTTAGAATCCCCAGTAATCTCTCAATGGTCCAGTGGCATCAGTCTCCTTCAAACCTGCCCAGCAACTTCCAGTATTGTTGGTTTTACCTCAATTCAGAAAGCTGATGACAAAGACTGGAACACTATTCATCAGCTATTATGGGAGAAACAAATTAAAAAAGAAACTGAAATGCAGTGTAAAAACAGTGAATTACACAAAGACATGAAAGGAATTGTTCCCCTTGCACAAAGTTGCCCAAAAATATCCAGAGTTGCTGGCTTTCCCTCTGTTTCAAGACCAAGAATTATTTACGCTGTGGATGTTACAAATATGGTCAGTCTTTCATGGTCATGTTCAAAGTGGTCACAAATACCAGGATTTCCATCATCTCTTTATTCAAAAGAGTGGAAAATTAGCAAGGAGCCGCTGCTTCAACCTACAATCAAAGACAAGCAGGTATCACTGACTGACAGCTGTGAAAGAGATATGAGAGCAGTCAAAATTATGGTTTTGCTTGTATCATCCTGTCCAAAAGCAGCACGGACAGCAGGATTCCCTTCTCATCCAAATCCTCCCAGTGTGTATTCTGTATCAGATATCATCAACATTTCTACTCTGTGCCCCCAAGTTTCCAGAATACCTGGATTTCCATCCATTGTTGGGGATATGAGTGTAAGGTGGGATATAGAAAAGGAATCATTGTTGAAGAGGCTACCATTGAAAGCAGTCACATTTGACATGTCATATGGCAACAAAAAGATAATGAAGAATATGGTTTCCTTTGTACCATCCTGTCCTAAAGTATCGGGTATTCCTGGCTTCCCTGTTATCCCACACCCTAAAACTGTGTATTATTCCCTAAATATAGTCAGCCTCCTTCCTTTGTGCCCTCTCGTTTCTACCATATGTGGATTTCCATCTGCTGAAGGTAACAACGAAAAAGGATGGGTGGTTGAACTGGGTGCGTTGATGCACAGACCAAAAAATAAAATTACATTTAGGATTAATAACTCATCAATACACATACACAATCCAAACAACATGCTTGCTTTGGTTCCTTCTTGCCCAGGAACATCAAAGATTCCAGGTTTCCCGTCCTACCCCCAGTACAATATGCTGAGTATTGTGCCGGTTTGTCCCAAAATATGCAGTTTGCCTGGATTTGCATCCTATGAAGGGGCCTCTAAATTCAAATGGCTTTTTGATCAACCAACTTTGATGGATTTGCTTCTTAAGGAGACAGTTGTTGTAATGCAAAGTCCACATCAAAATATAAGATCAGCAAAGACAATGTTTGCCTTAGAACCATCTTGCCCCGAAGCCTCCAGAATACCTGGGTTACCCTCGGCACCACAAACGAGATACAAGATTGAACCTAGTATGTTAAGTTTTGTATCTTGCTGCTCCCGTGCTTCAAGTCTCAAAGGATTTGCATCCATAATTACAACCCCAAGCACAGAATGGCTAATTGAAACAAAAGCAATATTTAAAGACTATCAGAAGAAGAGGACACACATCAGTTGTGAACTTGCTGGACAGGAGCGACTAAAGTGCTATAACCCAAAGAGCATGGTGGCTTTAGTGACATCCTGTCCAAGGGAGGCTAGGGTATGTGGTTTTCCTTCTGCTCAAGTGGGTAACAGACCACCAAACATGGTCAGCTTATACACATCTTCCCCATGTGTTTCAAGTGTCCCTGGATTTCCATCTGCAAGAACGCTTAGCTCTGGACATGTAAACGTATCAGCAGGGACAACACACAGGAAATTCTTGTTTAACAAGCAGCAGAAAGAAAATATTTTTATTTTTGCACAGTTTCCAGCAAAACATAAACAGGAGGAAATTAAGAACATGGTAGCAGTGACTCCTTCATGTTCACATTTGACTCAGACTCCTGGGTTCCCCAGCATTTTGCAGTTTAATCCAACAGAAAAAGACACAACAGCTGTTCCATTGCCTTCTCCTTCCAAAAAGCATACATCACCAGAATTGCCTCATTCACAGGCAACTCACCCATACTTTAGAGACATAAGCATTCCTGATGTCCCGACTACAACTGGAAGCCCCACCGCAGATCTTACATTTGGTAAGACTTACAGGTTTATGATCAAAGCTACAATAATCTGTCTTTGACATTTCACTACTCATTTTTATTATGTTTACTTTTATGACAATAGAAAAACTTGAAGGTGACGCAAAGCAAATCATAGGCATTTCTGTAGACAGTGGGTAAGTAGAAGAGCCCTTGCATCGTTTGCTGTGAAAGGTGAAAATCGAATGCTTGCTTAACAAGGACGTTTGGACCATTACAAGTAGATTCAGTAACTTAATAAATGCATGCATAGCGAATATTATGTCTCTGAAGTCTATTTTGCATTGCATATTGCGTCATTGTGCCTCTGGATTATGTGTTAAAATGTTTCATATTTGGGTCCCCAGCGAATCACTAATTGAAAATGTAGCAGCTAAGGAAATCCAAACAGTGGAGAAACCATTGGCCAGATCAGAGCCAGTAGGAATCTTGGGTTGGGAACTAGTGGATGCAGAGGGAACAATAAAAGAAAAACGGGCAGAATCGTCTTTGTCAGAAAAGGAGGATGAGACCTCAGGATTAGTAAACGCTATTGTTGGTGTTTTCCATATAGGGTAAGTGTAGGACTGGCGGTTCATGGAGTGTTCATTAATAATTATGAATTCTTCCATTAAAAAAATCTCCCTCACAAATATTCATATTAGTATTTTCTGTTTAATTCACTAACTCCATTACAAAGTGGTTTCTTTAATTACTATGTATTGAAACCATAGTCCTTCTGTGGTTCCATGTTTCACTCACATGCTCCACTATTCATTTCTCACAGTTATGAAACAGTAGTATCCATATTGGGGCCATCTAGCTCTACTTTAACTGAAGTCAATCACCAACCCAAGTCAGTCTCCTCTCTGGATCCAAACTACAAGACACTGACCCCTTCAGATGAGGGTTTTCTACATTTTGCTGACACCATGACTCCCATACAGAAGATAGAGGGCCAGTTTGAAGACACTGACTCTAACCATAATGATGAGTACCCAACGAGTGTCGAGCCTTACATGTGGAACCTGGTATGTGATCCATCAGAATCTCCATCACCAGCAAATGACAGCGGTGATGAGTATTTAGTTTATTCAGGCATGAAGAAATGGCCACCACTGACAAAGGAGGATATCACTGAAATATCAAAAGAGGATGGTGAACAAATAGAAGGACAAAAGGCCTCTCTAGAGTTGTTGTATACAAAGGAGAGATCACTGACAGTGGAAGATTCTGCTCAAACATCAGTGTACAAGGAATATTTGCTGGCAACGCATGAATCAGAACAGGATGATGTTAAATCGTCTTCTTTACAGCTGGATAGAGGGTGAGTGCTGATGGACAATGACCTGCTTCAGCATTTGGGTGCATGTTGTGACCAGGCACATTTGGGATTTTTTTCTTGTAACATTGTCTCTTGCTCTGCATATGACTGCTTATTAAAAAGAAAATGTTGATGTCAACTATTTGTAATAACTTAATGACACTGTGATGTGTAATGTAATGTTGCTTTTTATGAAGGGTAAAATAAGGTGCACGTGTCCTTTCTTTCCTAATTAAACTACTGTGTCATTTTCTTAATAGCTTGCATGAGCATACGGTATGTAAAGTGGAATATTTTTGAAGTGCCAGTTTTGAGTAATAAAGGTTAATAAGTAGTTAGAGGATGGGTCGTACAACTGTACACAAGTCAAGAACAGACAATTCTAAAGTGTTTCTTTTCTTTTCCTTAAGCCCCAAACAAACAAGCATGGAAGGAATTTCTGCTACTCACCTGCAGCCTGCATCAAATGAGACACTTGATGGTGCAACTGAAAATAGAGGGGAACTTTTAGACAAACCCTCAGATGGTCAAATCTTTAGTCGCACTGGAACAATGTCTGACATTGCTGTTTCTCAGCGAGGCAGAAAGACAAAGATAAAAACATCAGAACCTCTACAGAATGGATCTAATCAGCAAAAGGACACTGCCCCAATTCGGCCACTTAGAAGAAAGGACAGTTTAACACCAGACCGTAAACAAAAACACGATGGTTTGCCTGTAGTTCAGACACCATGGAAAGATTCTTCTAATAAGATAGAGCCCATGCAGCTGACCACAAGTCCTGCCCTATCTTGCAGCACAAACACACAAGACAGTAGCCTTCCTCTAGTTGTACCTCAAACTGATAACGAGCAAGAAAGTATTAATGATCAAGTGACATCATACTCAGGGGAAGCAGAATCTGTGCCAGTATCTGTGCCTGTTGTTCCACCTCCACGTGTTAAAAGAAGAGATGGTAGTTTGCCTCCCGAAACTCCACAGAAAACTTCCCCTTGCAAAACATCTAGGAGAAAGGACAGTGATGCTGGAGAAAACACTATTCAGATAACTCACAAACAGCCAGATTCACAACTTCAGGATAGTCCTGCTGTGAAAACCCTGTGTCCTGGACCTCCTCTACCACATGAGAGAAGTTCTGATATCTTAGAAGCCGTTAAAAAGGACAATACATCTTTCCAGGGCACCTCTCACATAATAACTCCAGCAGAGACAAAGGGAATTGAAAGAATCACACCAAAACCAGAACCAGAGGTATTTTATACTGAGGAAAACGCTCCTATCTCAATCATAAAAAAGATTCGCCTTCCACATCAGAGGAAGATGTTTCCCTCTAGCAAATATTGCAGTATTGTTGGGGACAAGGGAATGGCTGCTCAAAATTTAAAAGTCGCAACCTTGGAGATTACAACACCAGTCCAGAGTGACAACAAGGCAGTGAGTGAAGAAGAGATAAAGCAGTCACAAACAGATGATTGCACAGCTGTCGAAAGAGTCATCTTTACATCTTCTCAGAAGGCTGAAAAAGCATCATGGACAACTCAACCTGTCCCAAGGCCCCGTTTGCGGAAGCGTCTCAGTGGCTCCTTTCCAGATGACTGCACAGCTACAGAGAAAATATCTCAGGCTTCCCATGTAAAAGAGGCGCAAACAGAACACCCAGGAGGTCTTCCATCAATTTCTTCAACAACTAAAGAATTGCCAGTGGTGCAACATATCAAAGACATTGCTCCTCCTCTGGTTTATCAACCTTCTACATCAACAGATGAAGTGGCTGATGTTTGTTTGAGGAGAAGCAAATTGAATAGTCATAGCGATGTGCAAGTAAATAGAAGTGATACTTCTCAGAAATCCCCAGAAACCTCAAGCTTGCCGTTGCCAAAACCAAGAGTAAAGAAACGTCTCAGTGGTTCTTTCCCAAATGACATTACACTCTCTGGTGTGCCCCTCTCTTACCAGTCAGACTCAACAGCTGATTCAGATAGCACACCACTTATAGACAATTTATCCCTGGAATCATCTCAGAGAAATACAAATGATGCATCTACCACTAGCATGGAGACAAAGACAACATTGGATTTGAGTATGTTCTCAGAAGGTTGTTTCATCACAGTCCAAGGTGAAAATGATATGACATCACAGGTTGAACTGGAGGTGCTAGCTGCAATGCAAGAACAGTTTCCTCAGCCCAGTTCTGTAGAAGATACTGAGAAGCCACTGGATGAAATCATTAAAGGCTGGACCATAACAGATAAACCTGAAGTTTCAAACTGCTCAGAGAAGGTTGCAGAGGAGGTAACTGAACAAAATGGGGTTGAAAAAGTCCTGGAAATAGAGGTTGATACGTTGCTTGCTGCCACTATTGCATCATCTCAGGATGACTGGCTGCATGTAGAGGAAGATAAGGACAGTGAACCAGTTATAATAAATTCAAGGAAAGAAATAAGGGATGAAGAGTTGGACTTTGGCTTTGTGTCTGTTGATGTAGCTGCTGGTTATTTAGAGGATGACAGGTAAGATTAGAGGAAGAACAAACAAAATGTGTGTAGTTAGAATTTTTATTATTATATTTAACATATTCATGTATGTAGTAGACATCCTGATTTTCCTCATTTGAATCATATTGTCTTTAAATGTAATTACATTAGCAATAAGTGGTTTGGTGGAAAATCCTGCATAACCAGTGTTTAGTTTTATTATTTTCCAGCCAATTATATTCTAGTCTAATTATTGATTGATGCGTTGTGTGTGTGTGTTTTCAGGCAAAGACCAGAAGAGAGAACAGAAGCAGTGTCAGGTCAGCCAGTACCTGTGGCTTGTGGAAAGAAGCGTTTGAGTGGTTCTTATATAAATGGCAGCAAGTCACAATTTGTGGGTCCCCACCAAACAAGTGAAACAACAGGGCCTCAAAAAAGAGCAGCCAAAGGGGCTGCCTCTTCAGAAGTATGTTAAAGCTTGTCAGCACTTGATAATATCTGTGTATTTGTAATAGACAATACTTAAATTAGCCAGTGTGACAATCACGCTACACATGAAGTAAATATTTTCTTAAAGTCTTTATTGTGTTCTAGAGTGTATTGACAAGTCCTACCTTGGTGACATCCAGCAAATCTCTACTGGAATGGTGTCAAGAAGTCACACAAGGTCACAAGGGAGTGAGGATCACCAACTTTAACACCTCGTGGAGAAATGGTCTGGCCTTTTGTGCCATATTACATCACTTTCACCCAGAAAAGATGTAAGCAACAATGTCAGATCTGCTCTTACTGTACACAGTTACATGTGTATATGTTTATTTTATCTTTTTTCTCTGTATAGTAATTATGAAAAGCTGGACCCCTATGATATCCAACTGAACAACAAAAACGTAAGTTATCTGAGGATCCATTGATCCTTGATAAGCCCCAGTATAAACTAGTCATTCATCTTTTTTGTACACAATCTAGGCATTTGATGGCTTTGCCGAACTTGGCATTTCCAGGCTGATGGAGCCTTCAGACATGGTTATGCCGGCAGTACCAGACCGCCTCATCATCATGACCTACCTCAGTCAGATCCGCACTCATTTCACAGGCCAGGAACTCAGCGTGCTTCACATCGAGAAGAATGCCGGTGAGTCTAGCTATGCAGTAGCAGCGGACCGTGACAATCAGGAGGACCCAGACCCAGAGGCAGCTGTTCGTTACTGCGCCCAGAGGCTCCAGGAGGAAGGCATAAGCCTCAAAACAAATGTTACTGCAGGCACTGCAGAGAAGGACAGTAAAACCAGTAAGGATGTGGTTCCACCTCCAAGAACTAAATGGTCTCAGGTTGCCAGGGCAGGTGGGGGTCAGTCACCTGTGGCACCACCAAGAACACATTTCCTGTCCAAGTCAGGATTCTCTCATGTCAAAGACGCTGATCTGGTCAAGAAACGAAGGTCACAGCGGAGGAGTGGGTCAGTAGATGAAGGAGACGTAGCAGTGGTATGATGACTATTGTCTTCAATGATATTTATTTTCAACTCCATCTCCTTTTTCACATATCTGTTATGAAGATGTTTTTCTTTTGTCTCTCTAGGTCATTGCAGGTCAGGAAGGCAGTATCCAGAAGAAGCCAGAAAGTGGCAAGTTCACCTCAGACACTATTACTTTTTTTTTTAATCCTGACTTTATTTTTTAATTTAGGATTTGATATAATTTTCCAACTGATGAAATTTTAGTTGTCAGTGTGTAAAACAAATTATCACTTTTTTTCCATTTTCAATTTTGTCTTGTAGAGACAACAGAGGCAGGAGTTGACGAGTGGCGATCAGAGGGCCAGGTCAATCTCTTTATTCTGCTCACTGGCATCATGGGTCTCACTTTGAATCAATTCTAAACCACTGATACAAAACAGTTAGTATTTGGGTAATCATGTTTGTTTGTATGTGTTTATGTGCCCAGGACCCCAGCCAATATGTTCTGAATCAAATGGAAGCGCTGGAAGCTGAACAAAATCACATTGATACCAGAGCAGGAGTGGTAGAGAGGAAACTCAGACAGCTACTGGAAACAGGTAAGATAATCAGACATCTCAAAGAAAATACATTTTAGTCACATTAGTTCAATGCTTCAGAACAATGCTTCAAAGCTTACAATAAGTCCAATTCAATTCTGGAATTTGAACAAAATTAGAAATGAGAGATACACTCTTTAAACTGAAAGGAAAAAATTAACTGTACATATGGTCATAGGATTGTGTTTGTCTCTCACAGGTAGCGACAAGGTAGAGGAAGAGAGGCTGATACAGGAATGGTTTATGCTGGTGAACAAGAAAAATGCTTTAATCAGGAGGCAGGACCAACTGCAGCTACTGTGAGACATCAACCACACACTGTTGGAAACACTATAAACTGTAAAATGTACAGCTCCTTATTCAGAAATTCCAAAATATCTCACACTCACTCGTTTTGTTTCAAAATGGATTTAAGTGATTTAAATGTCTGGTGTAACATAGAAAGCTAGCATGAATTAGGCTATTTTCTTTTAGTCCAAAAATAGAATTGATGGTGCATTTGCTCATATGTGGCTGGTGTTACCAGTGTCTTTTCATATGAGGCATCACTGGGTCAATAGTGTTTTCTCAGTTCTCTTTTAGATATACATAAGACACACAATGTGAACTAACCAAAATAAAAAGTTGATTAATTCCCCAAACCGCTCATACACAAACAAACACGTCCATATCTCTGGACCAACACCTGTTACATCCATATTTTTACTCTGAAACTTAAAGGCAGCCTCACCTCTGGAAGCACTTACGTCTAACGTTTTGTAATACATATCTTGTGATTGACAGGCTGGAAGAACACGACTTGGAAGGAAGATTTGAGTTGTTAAAAAAAGAACTGAGGGACATGATGGCGATTGATGGTACAACTTTACTAAATGTACTGCTTCTGCATGGTACTATACTCATACACCCTTACAACGTGGGTATCTGATCACATGACCCGATAATGTAGCTCTCTTGTGTTCATGACTTGCTTTCTAAATGCACTGAATTAGAGTAGTGACACAAAATGACCACAAACAAGCCAATCATTTTAATCTCTGATCGATATTTTGAGAATAGAATAGAATAGAAAATTCTGATTTGTCTCTCTCTGCTGTCTCTGGTGCAGAGTGGCAGAAAACTCAGGCCCATAAACACAGAGAGCAGCTGCTTCTGCAGGAGCTGGTGTCACTGGTCAACCAGAGGGACGAACTGGTCCACAATATGGACGCCAAAGAGAGAGGGTGAGACACGTCACGTCACAGTGCGTCATTGTTACCAGTGATATGTATTTAACTTTGGGTCCCTGAGGGGAGAGATTTGTTTTAATTTCTCTAAAGATCCCCGAAAATATTTCATCTGATGCTGGGGTTGGGTATCAAAAGGGTTTCATTCGGTTCAGATGCCAAATCAATACTTTCAGAACAGTGCCGGTTCCTAAACAGTACCACTAAGGAACACGGTCTTTCTCAGCCAAGGGGTTCTTGGACTGGAAAAGGTTGAAGACCCCTGCCTTAAAGGGATGCTATGTATATATTTGTTCTGTCAAACATGTATCAGATAGGCAGACAAACTGAACAAAGCATGTTAAAGACCAACCTCTGACTGTCCTCCTGTCTTCAGAGCTCTGGAGGAGGACGAGCGCCTGGAGCGAGGACTGGAGCAGCGGAGGAGAAAGTACGCCAAACAGCAGAAAGAGAAGTGTTTGATGCAGTGATTCTGTCTACCTCCAGCTTTGAAATGCCAGGTAACCTCTATAGAGGTAGAGTCAGGCGAGACAAAACTGAGAACGGGACAGCTGGATTTGGTCCTCTCTCCTGCTGTCAGAGTTAGTGGTGTGCTTCAACGCAGCAGTATGAGAACAATTAGGCCGAGAGTCAATGAACTGAACCAGTAGGGGGTGACATTAACTTTCCAATAGAGACTCTAGAGTTTGTATTGTATTGTTATTGATTGTAATCTTTTGAGCGTTTTAAAATGTGGCCAAAAAAAGCTCCACCACATGAACACAAATCAGTTGAAACACAAAGTTTTGGACAGTTTTCACAAATTCAGTGGATCCACTTAACAAGCCCTACAGGTTGAACACTATCCAATAAAAGAGGTATTGGTGCCTCTGGAGCTGTTTTGTATTTTCAGAGAAAGTTACTGATTATGAATGTGAAGTGTAATTGATTGAATGTTTGGTACAGATCTCCTAGGAGAGACTAGGGCTGAACACTTTAATGTCTTGTAGCTATAACACCAATACTTGCATGTTCGGATTGGAACTGGTGATAACCAAAATCTTGTGACAATATATATACAATGCGTAATGCTTAGTCTTTGTCTTCAGAAACCACTTTTATAAATATGTTTTTGATCAGTAGGACTGCATTGCTTCCTTATGTGTCTAAAGATGATTCATAGTTGGGGAAAAAACAGCTTGCACAAGTTTATTACCACAGTTAGGCAGGAAGTCTTTAAAGGCAAAACAAGATTTATTTTTGGAAGGAATATTTTAATATATTGACTTTTTTTTACCTGAGAATACAGGCGTATTTGAATGTGCAGCTCTTGCACATGGGTGCAAGTTTTGCTCACCACGATTTATGTCTTAAATTTAAAAAATATAATTTATTAAATGATCAAAAATTAATTTAATAATTTAATAAAAATTTTAACTCATCTTTGACTCATCGACCACACCTTGCTCTGTGTATGGAGAGTTATATATTAATCAAATTAAATTTGTGGCTGCAGTCCATTTTTATTTGACCTGATTCTGTGATTAAAACAAATCACCTGTTTTGACAGGAAAACTAAAACAAAGGCGCAAAGGATTCTGACAGAAAAACACAGACTCTCTTGCCTTTAATAGCTTCCAAACTGTTTGTCAACAAGCAAGATTTTAACTTCGCAAACAATGTTTTGGTCGTGTTGCCAAGCCCACGCGTTTCTGTTTGCTTGTTGTGTGCTTTATCTTTTTTTTTAAGTTAAAATTGTCTGTTTTTAAAAGTAAAGAGGTAAAGCTAAAGTAGCCTGACTCTAGTGCTTGAGGCGTTGAGATGTTTATATATTGTATGAACACTTCTTTAGTGGAGCTGATGGGATTAAAGTGCATATGTAATGCAAGGACAAGGAAAGCAGGACCCAAATCAGTCATCTAACTAACTTATTGGCTTAATTTATATTTTTACACTATATTCAAGACATATCAATGGGAGTGTATGTTTACTAATATGTATTTATACCAAAACATCTGACTTTCATGTCAGCTAAAAATGTTAATGGCTTTTAGAACATTTGCAGGTTTACAGATAGGATTACTATTCTGTACAATCCTATATAATATTCTTCTACAGTATTCGTAATTGGAGGTAAAAATGTGAATGTGATCTGGTAACGCTGAATCAATGTTTCCATCTCATCCAAAAAAATGACAGGGCCTTTCCTCCTTGTCTTTGCATTCAAGAGTAAAAGATTTTGACGTCAGTACAAAAATACTGTGTGATGGAGACATTTCTGGGCATGAAAGGTTTTGTGTGTTTAAGTTTGCAGTTCTCATGTGTCATACTGCTATTTGTAGTAGCTTTGAACACCACTTGCTGTATGGTATATTTGCAATATTTGTAAACGCTTACAAATAAAAAAAGATCAGAATGCTCTTACACATTTTGTGTAACAAGGTAACTGCCCACACACACACACACACACACACACACACACATATGGAGAAAAAGAGAGAGATTATAATGGGTTAATAATGAATGGATTGCTTTTCTTTAAAAATAGATTATTTTCTGTTGAAGGCAAAAATTACCTTATGTCAGCATTAAAGAAAGGAAACAAAAGAGGAAGTGACAGTATCTTGCACCAAAACTTGACTGAAATGGCCTTTCGGCTTGAAACAGAAACTGCTGTGGATTGCAAAGCAATTTCAGCAACTTGTATTAAATAGCACTTTCTTCCACATCCACATTTAAGCCATATGTATCACGAAACCTATCCTATCGTTAAAAAGACCCCTCTAATCCCGGACTGATTTCAGCTTCTAAATGTATGAGTAATTAAGAACAGCTTTTGAGAAGACCTAGTAACAAATTGAAAAATAGCTGCATTTAAAGGAGAGAAACATTCATCAGAGACATTTAATCTTAAAAACTGTATCTTTTTAATATCCTCTAAATTAATTTCATTATCTTTGTAAATCAATTATTGCATGTGTTTCTTCAATGTAGTACCACAGCTACAGAGGATTAAACAAAAAGGATCCAAAATGCAGAACTTATGAGAGCAAAAACAAGTCTTCAAAAACTTGCTTATACAGCTAAATATAAAGCCAAAGCCAAACTAAATAGTTAAAAATCTAATTTCCAAGTCAAATCTTTGTAAGATTTGATATTCAGTCAAAATTGCATCTAAAAAGTGACATAACAAAAGACAATGTCTTCAAATAAATGCATATCTTGATAGCTGGAGAAAGTCTAAGTCAGGGCAGCGAGGTCTCACATCTTAGGCCTGATATTCACTGACCCAGATCTGGTGTCACACCTGTCTTTTTTTTTTTTTTTTTACACCATTTTCTATGGAAGCTTACTTTCTATGAAATGGGGTTCTTTGTTTTTGCAGTATTCTTAAAAAGAGCAACACAGGAACTCAGCTGGTCTAGCGGGCGCCTTTCAGAGGAAGAAGGATTATATCAGTGCAATTACAGCATTCCTAAGATGAGTCAGTGTAAACGCAGGGGACACAAAGAGCTGACAGACTAAAGACAGACTAAAGTTGACTAAGAACCCGGTAACATTGGACTTTGGTACAAAATTAAAACATGGCTGCGAGTAACACTTTCCTGTGGCCTATGTGGCCCACTTTATTTATATTGTGGCTCTGGACATGGGAAGCCAGTTGTGACCCACAATATCAAGCTGAGGAGGGTGAGTGCTCAACTACATTATATTCCATAAAGAAAAAGTTAAATATGCAGTTTTGATGTGAAAATATATTATCTGAGATCATTACAGTGGTATTATCAACAGGTGTGGCAGTTGATATAATTTACTAGAATCTAAATAATGTGTACAACACATGTATATGTCTCAGCTGACCTATTCACAGTTACTTACAGTAGATATGTTTCAAGCCCACAATGTACAGTGTTCAAGTATTGTATTAAACATAGATTTTATCTTATGTAAAAGGAAGTGGCAAAATAAATGTGCATATCCTCTTATTAAATGATAGTAATCAATAACTGATACAAATACAAGAACAACTACAAATAAAGATTCAAAATTGTTAAAAAGGACTGAAGGATTAAGGTTATTACCGCAAATGTAAATATTGTATATTAAAGTTTGAATTAAAACAACATTTTGTTTTGAAGTGAAATCCTTTAATTTCAAGCTAATTTTAATATTTTATCTCTCTGTTCAGTGGAGATTTTTAATTCTGACCAAATGGCTAGTCTGAACTGGTTGTCTGACCCCGGCTCAGAGGTAAGTCTGGTTGCTAAGAGCACTTTTTATTTCATGATAAGGTCTGTGTCCTGTACATACACGCTGAAAAAAAAAACTCGTATGATTTACTTAATATAATCCTCGTAACAATTTGCACGAACATTTTTCAAGTAAATATTACTGCTGAAATTTCAAGTACCACCTACTTGCCAGTAGCAAGTAAAATTTACTTACTATTGAACTTAACGTTTGTGAAGATATTAAGTTTAATTACGTTTACATTATACAAGTTATATTTATTTAAATGAATTAAGTAAAGTCAATTACTTTTTTTCATATACAATAAATTGCTGTCATCCAAATATCATCAAATCTCAAAAACACATGCATATTCCCCTACAGAATAGATATAGATATATATTTTTGTAAGTGCCAATTAATTTACATGAACTTGTCAAAAATATGAAATAAAATATCAATGGTAATTACAGTTTTCACTACATTTAAAATTATCTTTCTCTGCGGGATACATAAAAACTAAAAGGCCACATAACATGACAAAAAGAAATATTGAGTTAAAACCTTACAACAGTGCAACTGTAATATTCAAACCAGCACTCTGGAATAGTGAACCTTAAGTAAGCCATTAAACCATTTTGATCAATAGCTTAAGGTGCAGTTCGAAATAAAGAATAAAACATTAACTTTTTAATTACCCTTCATTTCTAATAAACGTCAATGACAGGATGAACAAGTGCCTTTAACACTTAAGACAGTCCACAAATAATTGAACAGGGAGAAGTTGTACTAAATGGCAAGTTGCTAAAGGGTGCAAGCAGGACATCACTTAACTTATTTTTGTCAAGTACATTATTGGGGCCAAACTGGCACACAATACATTTGAGTTCCACTATTATTTATAAACTATGTATTATGTTTACATTGAACAAACAGTTACTGAGTTTTCTGGCAACATCTCCTCGCACTCAACAAGAATGGACACATCCACAGGATCCTCTCCATTGGCACCTTGGCTGACCAGCATCTTAAGGATGTGTTGGGTTGCATCACTGCAGTTGTTCTCCTGCATACAAAAAAGTGAAAAAAATTCTATTAAGAAACTAAAAGTGACTTCATTATCTGAGTAGGATGATAGTTACTGTCTAGTGGAGCAGGTAACACTTAGGTTAGATTAGATTAGATTCAACTTTACTGTCATTGAACACAGTAACAAGTACTTGAACTACGAAATGCAGTTTAGCATCTAACCAGAAGTGCAGAGCAGTAAAGTGCAAGGTATGTACATGGGCAGTGCTGGTATGAACTGAAGGGGAGGGTAAACAGTCTGTGGCCTGGGTGAGCGCTGTCCCTGGCAATGCTGCTGGTCCTCCGCAGGCACCGTTTACTGTGAACAGCCTCAACGGTGGGGAGTGATGAACTGGTTATGCGCTGGGCAGTTTTCACCACGGGGCCCGCTGCAGAGCCTTCCGGTCCGCGACAGAGCAGTTACCATACCAGACTGCTGTAGCTGGTAAGGATGCTCTCGATGGTGCTAGGGTGGAAGTTCACCAGGATCTGAGGAGACAGATGGGCCTTCTTTAATTTCCTCAGGAAGAAGAGCCTCTCGAAGCACTTCATGATGGTAGGGGTGAGTGCAACAGGGCGGAAGTCGTTGTGACATGTGGCAGCTGAATGTTTCGGCACTGGCACGATGAATGTGGTCCTGAAGCACGTGGGGACAACTGCTTAGGCCAGGGACAGATTGAAGATGTCAGTCAGGACCCCAGTTAGTTGTCCAGCACAGGCCTTGAGCACGCGTCTGGGGATGCCATCAGGGTCAGCACCCTTATGTGCGTTGGTCCTGCTCAGTGCAGCACACACGTCGGTGGGGGAGAGTGTGATTGGTTTGTGGTCTGCAGGGAGTACTACACTGGTGGCTGCCTCCTGGTTCTCCCTGTCAAAATGTGCATGGAAGCTGTTGAGCTGGTCTAACAGGGAGATGTTGTTGGTTTGTGGGGTGGTGATGGTGGGTTTGTAGTCAGAAATGGCCTGGATGCCTTGCCACATGCGTCGGGGGTCAGAGTTGCTGAAGTGCTCCTCAATCCTTAGCTTGTGGCTGTGCTTGGCCTCCCTGATGCCAATCTTCAGGTTAGCTGTGGAAGCACTGTAGGCCTGTGTGTCACCAGATCTAAAAGCACTTGTGAGGTTTTATAGATTCACCTACCTCAGCAGGCCTAAGAATTGAAAAACAACAACAACAGCATTATGTCATGCTTACATAGATTGAATGAGATGAATGTTGCACCGTTAGACCAGTCACTTCTGCTATCCAGCCCTCTATTTACACTGCAGTGGCACATCCAGCAGGATATACAGGGCCTGATGTGATACCACAATTCAATACTGTACTGTTCTGCTTCCTGTTGATTGAAACAGATGTTTATAAGACTTAATAACAAAACACAGATACAGAACTCACACTGGATTAGCTGGAAAAGTCCTTGTCACAAAGCTCTTCTCACATAGTTCAACTATTTCGTGAAGTCTAGTTCTCACTGAATTTTAATTTTACAATGTAAAATTACTGTTAATTTAATATATGTTACTATACCAAAAAGTCATTTTTTTCAGTATATATGTTTTTAGTTTTGTCTGCTTATTTCCTATCACTGCAGTGGAGTGAAATTAAGCTGAGTCTTGGAGCACAGAGTCCAGTGCCCATGCTCCAAGCTTGTAGGAGCAAAATAACAAGAACTATTTTAAGCAAGTGGATGGAACGTAAAGAAGCTCACCATATACTGATGGATATTGCCTTTGCCCAGGAAGCGGAGCCAGGCAGTCAGCTTGGCCCTCTTCAAGTTCATCTTTTTGACACAGACACACCCATCAGAAGGTTTCAGAACGGATGGAAGGCTTTGGAAATCCAAACATCTGAGCCGTTTCCTGATACGGTCCCTCCTAACCAAATCTCCAGCTACCTGAACCGCAGCCTGGCTCTGAGCCTGGGCTCGGTCAGCTGCAGAGGCTTCCAGCTTGCCTTCTCCTACTCATATACATGTGTCCTGTTGACCTCCATCAGACTGTACTATAAGAGGTGCCCAGACACAGTGGCCAACCTGACCCTGTTTGGAAGGGCAGGGGCTGGGTCTGGGCCCCTGACGGGTTCCTGTGTGAAGGGTGCTGTGGAGGTTTCTCTGCCACGTAGAGAGTGTAACTTGGATGGAGTGTGGGGGCCTCTTCAGGGGGGCTGCACCTGTAAGCCTGGCCATCAAGTCATGGACGACTCCTGTCAAGGTATGAAAACAACACATACATTTAAGATCTTCCTTCCTAACATGACTCCCAGAACTTAATACTGGACATTAAATGTATTCAACATTATATATTGTAGTTTTTTAGACTAATATTGTAGTTTGTCAGACTGATTTATAATATTAGATCATAACATAGTATTACACCAATAAAATATATCACATAATAATAATAATGTTGATGGGCTGCAGGAAGATAGTGTAGAATCTGCTTGCGTGATTAATTCCCTTTTCTCGGTTTTATTTGTATAGCACTGTCATGATCTGGCTCAAGAGGTTGTAAATGACAACATCTATGATCTCATTTGGTAACAGAATAAATTAAGACCTCTTTCTCACCTAAGTCAGATTAATATGGTTCTATCTAATACTCCTTTATCTTAATGTTATGTTATATTAATCCCCCGTGCAGCATGGATACAACTATTGGAAAATAATTTTTGCCCCATGTTTCTACTACTCTCTGTCCAGAGGAAAACGCTGACATTGGACACATCATTTTTGTTTCTCTGTCATTTCTCACTTGATGAAGAGTCACTCTTGACTTTCAGATCCTTTTTCCCAAACTCTTCTCCTTTCTGTCTATTTTTGTTATCCTTCCTCTGCATTCTATTGCTCTTTTTACAGTCTATCTATCTATCTATCTATCTATCTATCTATCTATCTATCTATCTATCTATCTATCTATCTATCTATCTATCTATCTATCTATCTATCTATCTATTTATCTAGCTCTCTATCTATCTATATCTGTATCTATAATACTGGTACTATACTCCAGATATACTATAGACCAGTATAGTATCAGTATTATATTGTTTGTTAAAGCAATTGTTTTATCTTATAAAGGGACTTATCTTATAAAGGGCTGCCTCCTGGTTCTCCCTGTCAAAACGTGCATAGAAGCTGTTGAGCTGGTCTAACAGGGAGATGTCGTTGGTTTGTGGGGTGGTGATGGTGGGTTTGTAGTCAGAAATGGCCTGGATGCCTTGCCACATGCGTCGGGGGTCAGAGTTGCTGAAGTGCTCCTCAATCCTTAGCTTGTGGCTGTGCTTGGCCTCCCTGATGCCAATCTTCAGGTTAGCTGTGGAAGCACTGTAGGCCTGTGCGTCACCAGATCTAAAAGCACTTGTGAGGTTTTATAGATTCACCTACCTCAGCAGGCCTAAGAATTGAAAAACAACAACAGCATTATGTCATGCTTACATAGATTGAATGAGATGAATGTTGCACCGTTAGACCAGTCACTTCTGCTATCCAGCCCTCTATTTACACTGCAGTGGCTCATCCAGCAGGATATACAGGGCCTGATGTGATACCACAACTCGTTACTGTACTGTTCTGCTTCCTGTTGATTGAAACAGATGTTTATAAGACTTAATAACAAAATACAGATTCAGAACTCACACTGGATTAGCTGGAAAAGTCCGTGTCACAAAGCGCTTCTCACATAGTTCAACTATCATGTGAATAAGATATATTTTTTTACATAAGAAAGTCTAGTTCTCACAGAATTTTAATTTTACAATGTAAAATTACTGTTAATTTAATATGTGTTACTATACCAAAAAGTCATTTTTTTCAGTGTATATGTTTATGTTACTTATATGTTATAAGTGTGACTTATAACTGATATGTCATTGTCAGATTTTTCTCAAATATTGATATTTGGATCAGAATCATTTCCTGATCATCTTATGACACGGTCCCACCAATTACACCTCATGTCAACATGTTGAGTTTCTGACTCATAACTACTCAGAACTCATGCTATATTATTGTATGACTATTCCATATTCATGTTTCACAGACAAAATTACATGGAGCTGCATTTAGATAGGGCCACATAGATAGACAACAATTCTGGAACAGCTTTACAGTACAGTATATGTAATTTCCCAGTGTGGGATCAATCAAGTAAATCAGTCTCTCTATATGTGTTGGTTTCCAATGACATTTTCCAAATACACGGGGTCCTCGAGTTACGACGGCGATCCGTTCTTGAGAATGTGTAGTAACCGAATTTCGACGTTAGTCGGAACATACATTCATTGTGCCATTGTGCATACATTGTGCCACTAGATGTCGCTATAACACCACCCTACAATAAGAGTTTACTATGGTGAATTGCCTTTTGTCACTCTAGGGGTTGATATCACGAGTGTAATGAGCATTTCCTTTAGATTTCTGATATCAACCGTATAGACCCTGTGTTGTGAATAAACCTACGGTATTGCCACGATCCCGAACGCATCTGTTTCCATGTGCATCTCCTTACCAGCTGCCGCTGCACCCCCCGCCAGCCGTCCATTTCACATAAGTAAACACAAGGCAGAGTAGCCTAGCTGTGCTGTGGAGGTGTTGGAGAGCCGGCAGGCATGCTGAGAGACAGAGAGAGCGCTCACCAACTAGTTCCCGTGCGAAGTCTGTATGTATTTACGGGGCAAACCGCTTAAGCCGAAACAAGGAAGTTCACGGGAGATGTGTCGTAACCACGAAAACGACGTAACTCGCGACCTTCGTAACTCGAGGACCCCCTGTATAAGACTTTCTCTATGTGTCTGGACCAGACAAATGCAACAACATGCAAGATTCTTGTCTCTGATACAGAAAAAGTGTGAGAGAGACAATGACTATTCCTATTCCACCAGCATGCAGAATGGGCTACTACAAACCAGCCAATGACAGTGCAGAGTGCCAGCTGTGCCCAGCCAATAGCAGGACACAGAGGGAAGGATCGGAGAAATGTGACTGTCTGCAGGGTTTCAGCCGCCTGGCGACCGAACCTGCTGACTTCAGCTGCACCAGTAAGACACTGACAATCAACAGGTGTCATCCTCTTATAAAACTAATTTACTAGAGTAACATAAGGTGAATTCTAACTTGGCCAGCTTTGGCACCACCCTTTTCTTTTGTTTCTTGTTTGTTTTTATTTTAAGCACATTTAATAAAACACCATAATCACGTAAATAATAATCAGGGTGGTTAATTATATCAAATACTGTGTATATATATTTGATATTATTTAGATTTCTAATGTATTCAATAGAAAACTACTGGTTGTCAATCAAAGCAGGTATTTACGGTCCTGTCATGTGTTCCACAGAGCCGCCCACTGCTCCTGTCAATCTAAAAGCCCATCATCATAATGAGTCAGTACTGATGTTGACGTGGGATCCTCCTCATGACTGGGGAGGCAGAGAGGAAGTTGTGTATCATGTTGAGTGTGAGAAGGCAGAGGAGACTGGCGGTCAGTGGGAGGGATGTGGGGACGATGTCATTTTGCTGCATGGCTCATCAGGGCTTACCAGCTCACTGGTCAGCATCACAGGACTGAACCCACAGTATGACTACAGACTCTCAGTGCAAGCCAGGAATGATATATCCAGCCTGCTGGGGGCGCCACACGCTTCCACTGCAACTCTTATCATTCATAGATGTATGTATATATATATATCTCTCTCTCTCTCTCTCTCACACACACACACACACACACACACACACACACACACACACACACACATATCAGACCCATCCATAGAATCAATCTGGATGAAAAAAATATTAGGTCTTTGTGTAAAGAAATTATCTTTGTGTATATTTGCATACAGACGAAATAAGTCAGAATGTAAAGATAGAGGAAATATGCTCAAGGGGAAATTGCAGTGTCAGGAGATTCGTTGGTGATACAATAGTGATGTTAAAAGTATTGATTAGAGCAGTGTTAACATTTAAGCCTCATTGGATCAACTTAGAAATCAGTAAGTTAACAGGAAAATTCCTTTGTCTCGTACAGGGAAAGTTCCGCCCATGGTGATCACAGTGAGCCCAGACCTAAATATCTCAGAGCATTTAATAACACTGACTCCTCAGCACCAGAGACACTTCTTCGTGTGGTTGATAGTTGGTGTTTTATCCGGAGGCCTACTGCTCATTGCTATAATCCCCATAGCAGTGTGTGTCCTGCGCCGAAACTATACCAAACTCCGGTAAATCTGTTTCTATGGCACAAGAATTTGTATTATTATTTATTTATCTATTTATTTTTATGTACTTACTTACTTACTTATTTACTTATTTATTTATTTATGGGGCTATTGTCCTCTACTCACCGTTTGAGTTTGTAGTTGTGATTTTGAATGTCTTAGTTGTAAAATGTTTTGTAAAAGTTTCTGTTAGACATCAAATTCCACTGTCGCGTGTTGACTTTATTCAAGAGAATTATCCAGTTCGGCTGCATCTTTCGGATGCGACTTGTCTTTGTCACCGATGTGTGCACATCCTGACAAACTAGACACACTGGTTTCTCTTTTAATTTTAACACAGTGGACTGTAAATTTACATGGAGTGGGGGAGAGGGGAGTGGGGGAGAGTGACAATAGCAATTTTTGATGAAAGCTGTACAGAAAGTCAATTTTGGTATGTGCTGTTTTCTTCTGTAATGATCAACGACAATTTTAGTTTTAGTAATATAAAAAAAACTATTTGTGTCACAGATCAGAACAAGAGATGGAGCTTTTGCCGGTCAATCCCGAATTTTCCTACCGACATCCGCTACTTGTTGAAGCTACAGTCCAACAGGCAGCAGACAGTAAGTGCTCAGATGCTTATCTGTAAAATTAAATTAAATTGTACATGTTATCTGATGTTCTCATCACGAATGGAGTCAGTTGAAATGTTGCCAGTAAAGCCTAATTTTAGATTTGTGTGTCTGTGTGTCTGTGTCTGTGTGTGTTTCAGGGGAGGAAGGGGTGGCCCAGATGTTGGGGGGGTTCAGCAGCAGCCTTTTAGCCAGTCTGAAGGAGCTCCTGGTAGAGAGAAACAAGCTGACACTGGGGAAGGAGCTGGGCAAAGGTTAGTTCATGATTCCCAAACAACAACGCTGGTTTGTGAGTAACAGTGAGGGACAACACTGAGTCTTCTGTCCTGTCCTGCAGGAGAGTTTGGTTCAGTCTATGAAGCGGTTTTCACGCCAGAGGAAGATATAGACATCCAGGTGGCTGTAAAGACCATGAGAGGTGTGCAACAAAATTATGCAGGCTACCCGCTGTATTCAAACTATGCTATACTTCTTGCTTCTGTAAATCTTCTCTGTCAAACACACAGTTGGAATCCACAGCCAGGAAGACTTGTGTGAGTTTTTGAGAGAGGCTGAGATCATGAAGAACTTTGATCATGAAAATGTGATGAGCCTGCTTGGTGAGATATCTCCACTAATTCACCACAATAAGTGTCTAGTTTCTTCCATCCATCCATCCATCCATCCATCCATCCATCCATCCATCCATCCATCCATCCATATGTATGTATGTCCTGCAGGGGTCACTTTACAGAGAGAGCAGGACTCTCCTCTGCCTGTTCCTCTGGTCATCCTGCCCTACATGAAACATGGAGACCTGCGCAACTTCCTGATTACTACACGCTATGGTGATATTCCTATGGTGAGTTTCAGTCAGCATGTTCGTGTACTGCATGTAGAGTAGATATTATTACATGCATTTCATCACACCATTATATAGACAGAAACACAAAGGGAAATAATAAAAGCTTATTCCTGGAAGAGAATGTTGGTTTGACGATCATTCCTTCCCTCATTTTAGAGCATAAAAAAATAAATACATATAATTCTGGTTTATTAACACTATTCTAACCTTATGACTTCAATAAAACCTTTGGCTTGTTTTGTAACTTTTTGTTTGTTAAAATAATTGTGCTCTAGTACAGGCTGAAAAATTTTTTTAAAAATTATTTTTTGTGGGTTTTTAAATACCAGATCCTTACAGTTCTTCCCTCAATGTCTATTTTGTCACTGAACTATGACATAAATATTTGCTGATGAGCAGAACAACAACCCTAAAAACCTTGAAAACTATTACAAAATGTGTTTCAGTTTTGATAGACTAAATAATAATGTGGCCGGTGGACACAGACCTAAGGTAGAATAGGACGACAAATACACTGTAAGCAATGTTCACTAAATGACAAAAGATAGATTAAATTCACAACATGCTGCATATTTACATGGTCACAAACAACATGGATAACATCGTACACCCTCCTCTACTCTCTTTTCCAGTTTGTGCCTGATCAAAGTCTCCTGCGCTTCATGATTGACATTGCAGCAGGGATGAACTATCTCAGCTCACAGGGGTTTCTGCATAGGGACCTGGCCGCACGGAACTGCATGTGAGTCCACTAGGGGCAGATGATGAGGCGGATGACCCTCACAGCAGGGTGGTGGTGGTGAAATCAAGGCCTCCTTGTTCAGATGTGACTGTGCCTCTGTCTCTTAGCTATTGGTATTCACCCATGGGTTGTATTTTTACAAGGCAGCTGCTGCTAGGAAGTGTCATTGATACAAACTGTGTGTGTGTATGCGCATGTGAGTGTGCGTGCGAGACAGAGAGAGAGAGACAACAGAGTATTGACGTACCTCTTCTTATCATGCAATGTTTGTCTTGTCTTTGTGTAATCCACAGGCTGGGAGATGACCTGAGGGTGTTTGTGGCTGACTTCGGCTTGTCCAAGAAAATCTACAGCAGCAATTACTATCGTCAGAAGGCTTGTATCCGTGTGCCAGTGAAGTGGCTGGCCTTGGAGAGCCTGGCTGACTCTGTGTACACAACTAAAAGTGATGTGGTGAGTTCAGTTTGTTAATAGTATTAATAACAAGATGAATAAAAATTAAGATTTATATATTTAATGTGCCCGATTTGTGTGCCTAATTAGTGACTTGGTAAAACGTGATTTATTGTAATGGAAATTAGCTTGAATATTAACATAACACAACAAATAAAAAATCAAGGATTATCAAAAATTACAATTTTAAAATGTATTTATTATTTTTTTAAACGTCAATGATTTGACTGAATGTATCGGATATGGACTCAATGGTCTGCATTTGAAAACCTCAAAGCAGAATAATTTTCGATAACTCTCGGAGACAATATTAATAAATCAAACAGTTCAACAATCACTTTGGTGATTTCCTTTTTGTTATATAAATTAGAAAATGAAAATCTAATTGTTGAAATACTAGAATACATGGTTAATTTTGTATCCTTGTTCTCTCAGTGGTCATTCGGGATAACCATGTGGGAAATTGCGTCCCGGGGGAAGACACCTTATCCTGGAGTCCATAATCATGAACTGCTGGACCTGCTGCGAACTGGACATAGGCTAAAACCACCTGAGGACTGTGACCACAGACTGTAAGTTCCCGTACATCTAATGTATACACACACACACACACACACACACACCTCATGTTTCCTGTCTCTCCTGGCTCCATTTCACCCCACACACAGGTATGATGTCATGCTGAGCTGCTGGGATAAGGAGCCAAACCAAAGGCCTGGCTTCAGTGAACTTGGTGAATCCCTGAACAGTCTTCTGTCAGAGCTGTCCGTCCAGGAGGCCAGCTACATTAACCAAGGCCTGGTGGCTGCTGCTGCTGCTGCAGCTGCCGTCTCTCTCAAGCCGCACACTGACTCTGGGGGAAGACTGGAAAATGTCTACCTGCCGTCTCCTGGGGATGCTGCTGCACCTGGAGACGAGGTTGCGGAAGAAGAGGAAGGCTACCTGAAGTGTATGCCTGGTTCAGCAGAGGATGATCATTAACACTGTATTAAAGAAAATGTGGATATAAGTGAAAAAGAGACAGGTGCTGTATGTGTGTATAAATCACTTTGGCATTTCCATTTCCTTTCAGGAGTGACAGAGTGAACCTTATTTGGATGCTGAATCTGAAATTTAACATTTCACTTTATTTTGCTCCTTTGAAATATTTTTTAAATGTATAGTGTATAAGAAATATCTGTAGAGTTTAAAATGCTATATTTTATATTTAAGTCTGATTTCTATAAAAACATAATCAGAACTTTGAGAAGACGTAACAGTGATGAAATGCTGGGTATACAAAAATGATTGCAATTTTTATTTTAATGATCAAATAGTGAACTTTTGAAATCCGAAGAGCCAGCTTTGCATTTGTACATTTTTGTTATTAATGCATTTGTCTACATTAAATGTTATGTGGCAACTTATAAGTTGTTCAGTAAGAGGTGAGTTATGAAGGTCTTGCAATTGTGCAATTGCTTTTGTGATATAAATAGTTACATTCTCACATGAACCATGTGTGTTTGGGGACTGTAGTGACTCTGGATCGTTAGCTAACTCTGGCTGTCACAGTAAATTTGGAGATTACAACAATTGAGGGAATGGAAATTTTTAATTATGTTACATGCGACAGAAGGAGCCAAAGTTTTGACTGTATATATCTTTGTATTTTTTAGTATTAAATAACTTTGGTTTATCTCAAAATTGTGTCCTACCAGGATTTGATGTCTTTCTTAACGTTTAACATTTATATTGCTTTTTTTCTCTCCCGACTGTGTGATTTTAATCATATAAGATAAAATAGAAAAAAAATCTATTCTTTTCATATTTTTATTCACCCGTATCTCGTGGCTACTTGAATTACACACCAATGCGCATTTGCTGACTCGTTTATTCGTTTGTAAATGATTTGTTTTCATTATACACTACAAATCCCAACACTGCAGTTAACGTTGCTTTGTTCTTTGGGCGCATTCAATGTTTAAACGTTCAGTACCGTTTGCGATTAGTTGAACGATATTTCAAGTGAAACGAGGTATATTAGATTCCTCATATGATTGTTATGCAACGCTAGACGTATTATGCTCACAGAGATAACTAGACACGTATATAAACGTGTATACGCTCTTCCCGTTGTTTCGAAATTGGTCGAAACACGTTTATCGTGTATAAACGAGATACGTTTCCCCTTAAATAAACTTGAGCCTCAACCGTCAACAGTGGGTGGCGCAACGGGAAACAACTGGAGGAACTGGACTGAATTGGGAAACATAATTGGACGATGACATGTCCATACTTAATACAACGCGGTGATAAAAGTTTATAGTTCAAACCACACACTTACTAACCGTTTACCACCTTTTATTCTCTCGAACATACTATATTTTGCTTTTGCGACTCCGCTAACAGTTTTGCAGAGCTGAACGTACCCTTGATTCTTCCCTAGTGCCACGTCACCCTACGTCACTACCGCACCTGCGTGGCCATCTTGGACCTCTCGTAAGCAACGGACCCAGAAAAGCAGAAAGGGGGATTAAAATTTACCAGCATAACACGACGGTACCGGGATATGTTCGTTGGAATTCAGGATATATGAACCAATAAAGGACGAATACAACAGAAGGAACAAGAAACAGGGACTGAGACGGTACAACAGCCTCACAAGTGCCTCGGAAACCCGGACGTCCAGGGCTTATCTGTTTTTTTTGCCGGAGAAGGAAGGAAGAGTCGAGTCACCGACAGAAAAACACAACCAGAGCGAAACCATGAATCCAGAATAGTGAGTTTACATTACAGTGCTTCACTGTAACCCTGTACCCGTTGTGTTAAGTTAAGAAGCATTTTACATGTCGCGTCGATAATGGTGTAACCTTAGCAAAATAACACCAGGCTAATTTTTCTGTGGTTATATGTATTGGCTAATCTTTGCTAGCTGGCTCGCGCGAACAGGGCGCGGACAGCTTCAATGTTTCAGTTTTCTAGACGTCAGCTGACTACTTGCTCGTGCCTCAGTGTGTCCGGCTATGACACGCGACCTTTCACGACACAACCCAGTTCCTCGAACCGGAATAAACTGTTCACGTTAAAGGAAATCATTTACTTCGCCTACTATGATGGAAAATCGGCGCTAGCTTGATACATGAATTAGTTAAGGGGCAAATAAGGAATTGCTGAACAGTAGCCTCGGTAAACACCCAAGCCTGTTAGGATAGGAACATATTATTTTATTAAATGTCACTGTTATACTGTATTTATTTAAATTTAACTTTGAAAGTCTATGGTACATGGTAATTACGTAGACACAATGCTAAAATCTCCATTGCGGAGCAAGTCGGATCTAACGTCAGGTGACACGGTAACGGAGGAGCAAGGAGCAGATGTCGGGCGGCTGACCCACAGCCCTGAAATGAGAGGACACCCGCTTGTCACCGAATCCCTTCGATCGTTGCTGAAAATCACACAGTTACAGCGTTTGTCCTGTAACCGAGAGTCGAGGCTTTCTCTTGGATCCATATGGAACCCTGTCCGACTAGCATAGCTTAACATCCCACACCCTTGGCAGATAGTCATTGTTCACCTGTATGTTTACACACACTGTATGAACGTCTCTCTGTTTGAGTATATATTATTGTCACTCATCATTGGTAAATCCACATGATTAGGGCTAGTTGTTCTCCAGGTTTGATACCGCATTAAGGCATTCCTTCTAAAAAGTTTTGAAGTATTAGCTTTATTAATATCAACCCGCCATTTACTAATAATTTACAGAACAATTAAGCGTTTAAGAAGGTAATCGGTAATTAATTTCTTAATGTATTGAAACGGCACCTAAATCATGGTCATTAGATCAACAATTATCATTACCGCTTACTACTGTGGTTGTACCTAAGCTATATAAGAATGGACTTGCTGGCTAACATTTATTAAAATTGCAGACCTGTTTAAATGTAGAGACTCTGTACTCCTACATAATCTAGGTTATATATTTCTGTAGATTCCCTTATCATTATGCCACATCACCACAGTTGAAATAAGAAATGGGCTGATTGCAACACTGCTGCGTCCAGCGTTAGCATGAATGTTGCCTGTTGATCAAGTGTCAGACTTTGATACATGACAGGTCTCAGTTTCCTATGACACAAGAATAGCACTTGCATTGGGTAATTCTCTGTAGCAGTCTTTGCTGTGTCCGAAATTCATGTGAGGTTGTTTTAGGTGTTGTGGCAGGTAGTTTTCATAAATCACAAGCACGTGAAATCTAAATCTAAATAGAATTCCTTGGATATGAGTGCTTGTGGTCAGGTATGTGGTGTAAAAAGTCTCAAACCAACTTTATTTCCATGCCTTGATTAACTTGCTGGAGGTCCCCAAGGTCTGGCCTCTATTTTCCCATTGCTCTCACTCAGGTTTTATGCTGGCATACAACGAAGTTCTACAACTGATATATTGCGAATAGCATCAATGCAATGGAGTATGTCATCTTTTCCTGGACATTCATGACTGTATGAATTGATCTATTCCTGCGTCTGAGTCATTTCATGATACGTCAGTTTTCATTTTGTGTCATGGAAGAGGCAAAGCAGTTAATTAATGTTATTTTCAATATTAATGGTCATTAAAAATGTAAAATAAGACAAAAACTTTATTTTATTTTTACTTTATAACGATGAGGACTTTAATTCACATATTTCACTCAAATTAACACAAGGCAATACACACACTAACACTAACACACTAACCTTGGAGCTTTTTTAAATATTCCTAATTGTTTTTAAATCCCACAAAATACCAAGACCAATAAAAATTATATTCTTTGAGCAGATATACAGGGGGTCCTCGTGTTACGACGGTCTCGAGATACAACGTTTTCGTGGTTACAACACATCTCTCATGAACTTCCTTGTTTCGGTTTAAGCGGTTTGCCCTGAATATACGTACAGACTTCGCACAGGAACTAGTTGGTGCCGGCTCTCCAACACCTCCACAGCTAGGCTACTCTGCGTTGTGTTTACTTATGTGAAATGGACGGCTGGCGGGGGATGCAGCGGCAGCCGGTAAGGAGATGCACACGGACACAGATGGGTTCGGGATCGTGGCAATACCGTAGGTTTATTCACAACACAGGGTCTACAAGGTTGTTATCAGAAATCTAAAGGAAATGCTCATTACACTCGCGATATCAACACCTAAGGTGTGTCAAGAGGGACAAAAGGCAATTTCACCATAATAAACTCTTATTTTAGGGTGGTGTTATAGCGACATCTAGTGGCACAACTTAGTATCTACCTTACATATGAATGTATGATCCGACTTACGTCGAAATTCGGTTACGATACATTCTCAGGAACGGATCTCCGTCATAACTCGAGGACCCCCTGTATCTTGTTCCTCTGAACCATGGAACACAATTGTCATTTTAAATGTTTTTTTTTTCAAATGGGAAAACTTTTTACTTAAAGATGTTCCAAAGATGTTAGTAACATAGTATTAGTAAAATATTGTTTAGGTTTCACTCTCATCTATAACAAAGGCTTGTGGCTTTTTTTTTCATTGAATGAATTAACTGAGATAATAATGTACATGCTTTGTATTTAAAAATGTTTGCCCTGTTCTGACCTGGGTGGTTGTTTTTTTTTGTCAGTGACTATCTGTTCAAGCTCCTGCTCATCGGAGACTCTGGAGTAGGAAAGTCCTGTCTTTTGCTACGTTTTGCAGTAAGCAGTCTCACACTTGGAAACTAGTTCAGTTACTTTTTATCTTCTTAGTATCTGTTCAATCTGAAACATTAATTCCTGTCCTGTTCTCCCCTGCTCCACAGGACGACACCTACACGGAGAGCTACATTAGCACCATCGGAGTGGACTTCAAGATCCGCACTATTGAGCTGGACGGCAAGACCATCAAACTGCAGATTGTGAGAACACACGTATATGCACACACACACACACACACACACACACACAAGCACACACAAATCTTCTCTGTAACCTTCACCAGAGCCAGGATGTAGGTCCACCCATTATTATCAAAACACATGAGAGCCTTGTTATTTGTGTGGGTGTGCACCTTTTAAAATAATGTTATTGGTTGGATCCAGTCTTAATTCTTAGAACATAGTTTTTTTAGACCAGTGCTTTAAGTGAACATTACTTAATCAATTCAGACAATTTATTTCATAGAGTATATGTTCACAAATCACAATTTGCCTCATAGTGTTGAACAAGCTGTATAAGGTGGGACATTCTCAATCCTAAACACTCAACAAAATGAGAATAAACTGCCTTGTAAGTGGCATGTTGAAACACTTTGCTCCACCTCCACTTCCTCCACAAGCCCTATAATCCTCTTTATTGTTCTCCTTTATGTTAGAAGCTGAGAAAGTTTAGTTAGTTAGTTAGTTAGTTTATGACCCCTTACCCCTGCTCACTTGAATGCTTCTCCCTCACTCACATATTATGAATAGCTGGGACCTGTTGCTTTGTCCATCAAGTGTTTTTTTTTTTTGTGAATTTTTTTTTTTTATTGAACCACTGCGATTGAAACTTACAGTAGCATCCATGTAACTTTATAAACATAATGAAGTGTTAATTTTAGTATCAGGTATCCTTACTGTTAGCTACTGTGATATCACACGTTATGTATTGTATTCAGCCCTAGTTACATTTTATATCAGTTGGCTTGGGAGGAGTAATGATAATAGGTTAGTGCTGTATGTTTTAAAGAAGCTACATTAGGTTTTTTTTTAGTCTTGTTTCAAAAAAAGTGATGATGGACACATTCTCAGTCTTTATATCTGTATACCTCTATCTTTTTCAGTGGGACACTGCAGGTCAGGAGAGGTTTCGTACCATTACCTCCAGTTACTACCGTGGAGCTCATGGCATCATAGTAGTATATGATGTGACAGATCAGGTGAGCAGGATTAGCGCTATAATTACAAAAGTCCCTGACTGAGCGTTGGTACTACACCAGTGATCAGCTGTACCAGCGTTGGAGTGTCCAGATTTGCTGTTGCTCTTGAAAAATAATTTGGTGTGAACAGTTTCTATACATCATGGAGAGTTGACAGCTTATTGTCTTTGTCACTGCAGTTACCAAAATCTATTTTGCTGTTGTAAACCTTTGGTTGTAAACCTTGGTTACATTTATGACAACAGACACTTTTGTTCATCTGTAAACCTACATACTTGTTTACGTATTGACTAATTTATCTTTTCATGGTGTTTCACAGCTTTAGAAAAACTTTGAATGGGATTAGTGTGACTGTACTTACTTTACATTCTCAGGGTTATAATAATGCTAACGCTAACGCTAACAAAAGCAATGCCTTTGACACATTTCACACTGTAATTTATAATTCTGCTGATTATATTAACTTAACTAGTACATCTGTGATACAATTTCCACTGTAATTTCTCATTCTGCTTATTATAAGAACTTAGCTAGCTCGCGGTAGCATTAGCATGCTACCAGGGGATGCTACTGTGTCCAACACAGATGAGACCCGCTACTGCCACCACGCAGTAGTGCAAGACATATAACAACCCACAGTAATACAGTGACACAGAAGTCCTTCAGCTGTTTTTAGCTCATGTTTACTGTTTCGCTGCATTTTCAGCATAGCTTTTAATTGGATGAATGATGCTGAATATTTTAATATGCTAACTGTATTTCAGAGGAAGTCTTCTCTTGAATATCACTACCTTGTGTCAAGGTTGTTAAAATGGTAAATTCACATCTTGAAAGCCCAGTGTTTAGTGATGATTATGCTCTCATTATGCAGGAGTCCTATAACAATGTGAAGCAGTGGCTCCAGGAAATCGACCGCTATGCCAGTGAAAATGTCAACAAGCTTCTCGTAGGTAACAAGTGTGACCTAACCACCAAGAAAGTGGTGGATTACACAACAGCCAAGGTATTCCTACTTTTTTCTCTATTGTTCTTTAGAACAAATAAACTGATTCAAAAAATTTGAATCAAGAAATTTTTTTTGTCTCATTCAGGAAAGTGGTTGTACACATCATCTTTTTTTTCTCTTTTTTCTTAGTTGCATTAACATTACAAGTAATTTGTTCAACATTTATGAGCTCTGGCTTAAACACAATCTGCTCAGTTTAACACTGTTTAAAATATTAATGTCTTAATATTAATGTCTTTAATTCCTACAGATTGTCTGTGTTCTGTCACTGTAAAGACTTCTCCTGGTGTTATTATTTTTTTCCTACTGTCAGGAAATCTTATTAAAAGACCAAAACTGGCTCACTAGTGTGTTACCAATAAAAGCTCTGTGGTACATAGGAGTAAGATAGTGTAAACTAAGCTTTTCTACTCACAAACCAGGTCTGATAGGATTTACTTATTTTACTCATTACGTATTTGTTGTGCTCCTGCTAATTACCTAATTTTTACTTTTCTGGTAGGAGTTTGCTGACTCTTTGGCCATCCCATTCTTGGAGACAAGTGCCAAGAATGCCACCAATGTAGAGCAGGCTTTCATGACCATGGCCGCTGAGATCAAGAAGCGCATGGGACCTGGGGCCACAGCCGGCAGCGACAAACCCAACTTAAAAATCGAGAGCACTCCCGTCAGGCAGTCCGGAGGGGGCTGCTGTTAAAGGACCACGACCGCCACCTCCACCATCTCCACACTGACATCCCCCTTTCTTCTCCTTCTGTGTGCCCCTGCCACCATTTCTGCCATTCCCACCATTCAGCCATCACCCCCTGTAACCCACCCTGAGCTTTCTGACTGCATCTCTGTTAGCCTACCTGGAGGTACAGGAATGTCTGAGGCGAATGGAGGACTAAACTGGGTTAAGATCAGAGAAGAGATTGGGAGTTTGTGAGGGTTTATTCAGGCCTGTACATTCATCAAACCACAGAGAGAAGAAAACTACCAGTGTGTGAGGGAGAGACAAAACATAAAGGCAACTTTCACTTTCTGCCACGATGACAGAAAGAACACAGATATGGGGGAAGATTGATTTTGAATTAGAGTGGAATGGAGGCAGTGAAAGATAAGTCAATATAACACACACACACAAAACACAAACAAACATATACACTATTGGCGGGTTGAATGGGGTTAAGAGATTTAACCTTTTGGTCAAACACTTTTCTCCTCAGTCTGTGTCTTTGCTGATCTAATTTTATGCCCCACACCCCCTGCCCCCAGCCAAAACCTTTAGTTCTTCAAATTATTTACCTGCATAAACGCACCCACAGGTGCAGTGTGCTTGAGTCATGCACACTGTACACACTGTACACAGTAGAATTTGCTAACAGCAACTCACCATATCTAATTATTTAGAATCTTCCCCTCCATCGTTGTAAATTTGAATACCGGACCATCAGACCAGTCTATGTAGATTCACCATTAAAAACCTGCGTACCAACTGTACAGACATCAGCAGTAGTTAGACAAGCAGGCTTCATGTATGGGAATGTGTCTGTGTTTAGCTCGTCCTCTGACTGATTTCAGAAGTTTGCAGGAACTCAGTTTTTTGTTATTTCCCCTTAGTCTCTCAGCTTGTACCTCTGTTGTCTTTGTATGTGTATGAAGCAAATCTATTTTTTTTCTTTAAACTGAAAGATTTTCAACCTCTACAGATGCTCACTTTATGGCAGGTTCTCATCTACACTGCCAATGCTTGTGTTTTTTCACTGAATTATATGCAATTACAGTGTCTCTAAAATTAAAACACATTTTGTCAAATTCTCATTATGCTTCATATAAAGTTACAGAAGTATTTGTGTGAAGAATGGAGGAAAAAAAGAGCGCTTGCCTTCATCTCTTCACACCGAAGTATGCATGTTTAAGGTTACAAAAAATGTTGTGAACTTCATGGCAGGAAATGGTTTAATACTTTACTATGTATATGTGCATACTGAGGTTTTTACATAAAAAGACTTAAATGTGAGCCAAAAATTTGATCATATAGGAGGACGATCTTCATGCAAAGACAGTTCGACAGAAGCTTGAGACAAGGGATTCCTTAACCAAACCCCTGCTCAACACTTGAGGTGAACGTGGAGCACCGAAGGCTCAGTTAATTCCTCAAGTAAATATTAGAGCTTGGATGGGGTAGTGGATGTTAGAACTTATGTACAGTGTTAGTTTTTCTCCATAGTCTTTTTCAGTCTTCACAGGAATTGTTGCACGTGTAAAAGAAAGAAATGTGACAAAGTCCTGTAACATTTAGCAGAGTGACCTGCTGGAATGACACTAATAATTTCAGTCAGAGGGCAAGAAATCTGTGGACCTAGATAACGAGTTATAAAAGTGGTGGTGGTGGCGTGTGTGAGGCAGGTCTGAGTTCGACATCCAGACAAACAGAAGCAATTGGCAATATCCTGCATTGATCTTGATTAATTGTTTTATTTTTTTTGTAGTTTTGTTGATTTGTTTTTTCCCATTGAAACTTATGATTGAGACTTTTACAATTAACTTCATGTCAAGTCGCGTGCACGACAGAGTAGGTTTTAGGCTGCGGTTTCATTTCGACTTGTTTGCAGATAAAGCTGGGGTAGAGATGTGATGTGGGTGTGTCTGTTGGCTGACGGGGCGGGGTGGGGGGGTGTCTTACAGGTCTTTCAGACGCTACTGTTCCTTCCCTATGATGGACCTGTTTGTCAAACAGCTCCCTCCCATTCGGACACCTGTCTTATGTCCCTGAGCATTTCCTGATCAGATGCTTGAACACTCAAGTTTGTGCCTCTAATGTTTATTTTCTTTTTTACATTGATCAACTTTTAAAATTAACTAACTAGCACAACATGTCATTTGATAATGCAGATATTAAATATAATAATATTAATGTCTTAAATAAAAGCTTGTAATCACATGTAGTGCTAGGTGTAGTTTTAGATACAAGTGCTGAAGGAATATTAGACTTTTATTAGCGATATAGAAAGTGAAGCTGTACAAGAATTTGTCCTTAATAAATCTAAAATTATTATCACGATTGTAACGTCTGAAAAATGAGATTGACAAAAACAGTTTAACTCAATGTCAACTTACTCAGTTTAGCAATCGGTGACTCTAAAGTTTGTCTGGAATCTCTGGAAGAGGATAGTAAATTTACCTTGAGTCAAGAGGTTAACGTCAAACCGGCAACATAAAGTAAGGATTTAAATTAGAAACTGATCCAAAAATGTCAAGATGTCAAGAGTATACTTAAGACGAAAAATAAGACACCTGTTGTCTACTTTATGTATAGAACAGTTATCTTTTCCTGACACTAAAGACACAGTGTAGTTAGTACTCATCCCCCAAATACACTAACAGAGTAACAGTCTGGAACTATTGTTTTTTTTCTTTGTTGTAAGAGACATCTATGAGAACAGATTTGGTTGCCTGCTTGTGTCTTACATATGCTGTTCACCATGACTGCCAGCTGTTGGCATAGTAACACTGAAATCAGAGACAGCTATGGGGCTGTTTACATGTGTGGAGCTCTGAGCGGCGCCCTGCTTCTCATTGCCGTGTGACCTCTCTGTGGTATTGCAGGGAAAATGGAAGGAACGTGAGGAAAAGAGAGGCCTCTACTGTACATGTAACCTCATCTGACATTTGACCTTGTTATAGAGAACTGAGAATTAGGTGGCAATGTTCTAGGGAGCTAGTTACACTTAAAATTGTAGTATTAAGGCCTTGGAAGAAATTGTTTTGGAAGTTCTTTGAGTGATTTGAGGTCTCGTCGTCCACAGTTCATTGTGTTCCATGCCGTAGTTATGTATTGTGATCACGTTTGTGTTGTGTTTGACGGTTGGAGAGATTCAGGGACTGACTGGTCTTGGTTTACTGACCGGATATGAACTCCCTTCTGCACTCAAGCCAACCTTGTCGCTGCACCTTGAATTCCATAAGATCCCCTCTGACTTTAGTAACAGGATCCCACCTGGACTTTGGTTGCCCTCCTGGTTCATTTAGCAGGTACAATGCCATGTTGGGCAGTGCTGACATGTCTCGAGTGTAATTCAGAGGGCTCTATGCTAGCTTAAAAACAACAGCCTGCTTTTTGTGTTCAGTTAGAAATCTTCGACACAGATGTGACCTCATTTTAGGCATATTGGCAATACTTGGAAAGAGTCTATTGCGCGTCGGCATGAGGCTGACACTGAAATATTGTTCTTGAGATTAACTGGAATGCTGTAGCTGATACGCAGGAATCTCACATTAAGGGGGAGGGAAGGCAACAGCAGTGTGTGTGTGTGGAGCAGGGCAGGGTCATGTGTAACATTCCCCAGCTTTTTGTCCCGGCATCACGCCAGTCTCACTTGGGTAGATGCAGAACTAGCAATCATTTGAAACAAACACTCAAATCTCTCACACACCTATACTGGATAATTTGTACTTTGATGACTGATTTCCTTTTTTTTCATAAATTCTTGTTATTCTAAGGGTAATAATGTTTTCATTGAATACTATACTGTGTTGTCTAGTCCATGGAAGTGTGTGTGGGGGGGCAATGGGTAGGGTGGGATGTCTGATATGGCGGTGTAAACAGATGTAGGGTAAGGCTTTTGCTTATGAATGTGATTCTGATGAAACAATGCTTGACATTATTTTTTCTTTCGTTCTCTTTTGTATTTGTTTGGGTTTGTCATTTGCACACGTGTTCATCGCTGTTCAATGGCTTAATAACGGAATTCACTAGATATTTGTTAATAAAAAAACAACAGTGGGCAGGAGCTCATTTGTCCATCACCTTCTGTGTTTTCTTTTTTGTTTGGCTTGTCGACCTTGGTGCTGTCTCCCTGCTGAGTTTGATCATGATATTTTTTCTGTATATATTATATATATATATACATATATAATAAAATTATGAAAAAGATCAATGTCAGTATGAGAGCTGGTGTGGTATTTTTACTTAAATGTACCCGATTAAATTACTTAGAACTGGGGTTAAGACAAGGGTACTGACCATTTGGTTTCCCTTTATTTTCTGATGCAGTTTGAGAATTAGAATAATGATCAAACTAGTCAGTGTGGATGCAACCTCTCAATGTGAATTTGATTAATTATTAATATACAAGTATGTATTTTGAGTCAGTGTTATTGCTTTGTGATTGTAACATTCAGTGTTTCAATTCTATAACATTTGATGGCTCATAGTTCATATAAAAATCAAAATGGAGCCAGCACAGACTGATCAGCTCTAAAGCAATAGATTGTGCAATTTCCAATTTTTTCCTTTTCACTGACTGACACTTTATGAAATATACAAAATAGTAAAAATAAATAAATAAACAACAATAATGATAAGAACAACAACATCAACAACAATAATAACAATCCAAATAAGTGAATGAAAGTGTATTGAAGGAAATCTGTAACTGGGCATAGTGTGTTTGGTTAAACATACTTGTGTAAACGGCAGCCTGAGGTGTATAAGGTTTATGCATTACTATAGTCTGTGGGTTGATGTCTTACTGTAGTCTGTGGGTTGATGTCTTACTATAGTCTGTGAGTTGATGTCTTACTAAAGTCTGTGGGTTGATGTCTTACTATAGTCTCAATCATTTAGTCATCATCGATCAAATTTTATTTCATTCATTCATTCATTTTCTACCGCTTTATCCTGTTAAGGGTCGCGGGGGGAGCTGGAGCCGATCCCAGCTGACATCGGGCGAGAGGCAGGGTACACCCTGGACAGGTCGCCAGTCCATCGCAGGGCCAACACAGAATACATATACATACAAACAACCATTCACACTCACATGCAAGGACAATTTAGAGTGGCCAATTAACCTAACCCCCACAATGCATGTTTTTGGGCGGTGGGAGGAAGCCGGAGTACCCGGAGAGAACCCACGCAGACACGGAGAGAACATGCAAACTCCACACAGAAAGATCCCCCGAACCGAGATTCGAACCAGGGACCTTCTTGCTGTGAGGCACGAGCGCTACCCACTGCGCCACCGTGCTGCCCCAAATTTTTATTTGTATAGCCCATATTCACAAATTGCAATTTGCCTCATAGGGCTTTAACAAAGAGTACAGGGTGTGACATCCTCTGACCTCTGACCTACACAGGAAAAACCGTGAGGAAAAACCGCCAAAACAAAAACCCTTTTAACAGGGGGAAAAAAACGCAGAAACCTCCAGGAGAGACTCATGTGAGGGATCCCACTCCCTGCAGGGATGGACAGAAGTCCAGTGGAAGCCACATTTTCCTCGCCCTTGTTGAGGGTGTAGGTCAGAGAATGTCATACCCTGTACTCCCTGTTAAAGCCCTATGAGGCAAATTGCAATTTGCGAATATGGGCTATACAAATAAAATTTGATTGGTTGATTGATTGACATGTACACATCAACAAAATGACAGTGAGAGAGAGAGAGAAGGCACAGTATGACTGGTAGTTAGCATAATTATAATATATTTACGCTACGCTATTATATTATATTATATGACCTCTGACCTACACCCTCAGGAAGGGTGAGGAAAAACTGCCAAAACAAAAACCCTTTTAACATGGGGAAATAAGGCACAGTATGACTGGTAGTTAGCGTAATTATAATATAATATAATATAATATAATATAATATAATATAATATAATATAATATAATATAATATAATATAAGACTGGCCTGTCAGGCTACAGCAGCTTCCTCGTGCTTATTTGCTTTCTTCTTTTTGCCCTGCAGCATCTCACTGAGAACGGTCAACAATAACAACACACCAAGAAAAACACAACGGAACACAATGACAGAGGGTTAGTATCCACAACCTACGATCTATAACCCTATGTCGGTGATATTGTACACATGATCCTTATTTCACAACCTACAATAACATATAAATAAGCCTGCCATGCCAGTAGGTGGCAATAAAGTCTAGATGAAAAATATGTTGTGAGCAATGTAAAAACCTGCCAATTACCATACGTATGTCAGGCGTATTACGTCACTTTCTGTTTTGCTGTCGTTGGTGGTTGCCTTTCGTTGCTGAACTAGTTGTCCTTTAAGTTCATTTAAAATCAAGGTACATCTGTTTTGACAAAATCTGCGGCAAATCGCCGATCCACTGCCGCTAATATGTAAACACCCCCATCCGCTCGCGTTTCTTTCACTAACTGTCTTGCGTTTGTTTGAGCTAACTTGTTAGCAATGGGGTTCTGTCGCACTCACGTGCTTTATGTTCAGGTATTCCTCTGCCTCCTCTAGTGGTAATGTATGTAAAGATCACCATTTACCAGTGCTGCCCTGGTAAATGAATGAATTTCAGATCATAGGATTGATTTACTATATTGTTCACTCTGCAGTTCTGTCCACCCTGGCAGAGGGCCCACTCACTGTGACTCTCCCTGAGGTTTCTGTTTTTTTTCCCCTGTGAAAATTGTTTTTTTTCAGCCTAGCTGAGGTTGGAGTTTCCACCCTGTATAGATTGTTAAGCCCCATGAGGGACATTGTGATTTGCGAATATGGATCATATGAATAGAATTTCATTGATTAAATATGATTATGGTATGTGTGGTTATCTGTGGGTTTTATGTCTTATTATAGTCTGTGTGTTTATGTCTTACTATATAGTCTGTGGGTTTATGTCTCATTATAGTTGGTAAGGGGTCGGTACCTAAAATGCCATATGATAGGGTGAAATCACCACCCAGAATGATATTTTGTTGATTAGATACCCAGATTACCCCAGATTCCTCATAGGTCAAAATCGCCAAAAACACATAAGGAGTTAGTATTTCGAAAATGCCCAAAAACTGCATAAAATTTAAAATGGAAATAACACGCAAAATGCCATAAAACTGTCATGATTTGGTTTGTAGATTGGACACCAAAGCAGAGACTGAGTCAGGCAGGTTGATGTGAAGCTGTAGTTTATTGTCCAGAAAAGCAAAAACAAGCTACAGAGCAGGGAGGCATAGAGTTGGCTGGCCTGGAGCATCTTCAGCAGAGACACAAAGACACAGGTGGGTAAGAAAAGGCAGGAACAGAGAAAAACTAACCGTGATGCAACAACAAGGCAGAAGGTTCTTTCAAAAGACAAAAACTCAAATCCAAAAACCACAAGGAGAAAACAAGAGGCGGTAGAGGTGAACTACCCAACACATGGAATCATCTGGCAACCAAGTAGAGAAAAGACCAGGCTTATATAGAGCAGGAGATGAGGTGATTCAAAACAGGTGTGCCTCGTCTGTTGCTAATTGCCAGCCACACCTCCTGCCACACACCTGCTCTCAATGACAAACAGAAAGGGGAGAGAGGGGGAACAGCACAAAACTCAACACAACCACAACAAAAACAGCGTGAAATCACCATTCAGAATATTTTGTCGATTAGATACCGGAAAACCTAATTTCCTCATAGGTCAAAAATCGGCAAAAACACATAAGGAGTTAGTATTTAGAAAATGCCCCAAAACGGCAGAAAATTAACAATGGAAATAACACGATAAAATGTCTTATTATAGTCTGTGGGTTGATGTCTGTATGCAAAGAACCACAATGTAAGCATTCAAAATATAGTTAGGATGTTTGAAAAGGCTGTATTAAAAAAATCTTTGCTCTATTTCACAGCACTTGGGAAATACTTTTAAAACAATGATGTTTTCAAAGGCCGCTAATAATTTTGATCTTGACTGTATACATACATGTATATACATGATTGCATATTATGGAATTTTGATTTTTGATAGCTGTGCCCATGGTTTATGAAAATGGGCAGGGCCTGTGAAAGGGGCGTGGTTTGTAAATGGGGTTGTGTCCAGAAAATTATTATTATTATAGAATTGCAGTGTATGACTTGTAAATAGCATGGTCAACAAAATAAGACTTATAGGGGAATGCTTAGTATGGAGGCACACACACTGAGTGGGCTGTCCCGTTCATTTGGACAGGGTTCGAATCCCTGGCCCCTGGTCGCTGGAGCAGCTGGCTTCTGGTGGGGTCCTTCTCCAGCTTCACACTGGAAATGCACTGAAAGTTAAAATATATAAAAATGGTATCACTCCTGGTAAGAGTCAGTCTCTTAACCCCTTGAGCTCCGTGAATACAGAAATGATGGTTGCTTTCATAAATTTCCATAAATTTGACAATCAAAAACCCCAAAACCTGTGTAGAACTATAAAAAGTCCTTCTCATACACTTCAATGCTTTGGATGATGACGTTACCAGAAAGACTACTATGTTGAAAAAGTCAATGATAAACTTTAAATAACATCTTCATTTATGACAACAAACCAAAAAGGAAATGCCTGTTCTATGTTTTGTAAGTGTCAGCAAATATCATGAATTGAAATATGATGGTTAAACTTATTTTAATACAGTATGTGAAATGAAATGAAATGATTATCAACACTGTTCATATGCAACAATGAGATTACATCAACATTTTACCATTTTACCATGTCAGTTTAACTGAACAACAAAATTGTTTGCATAACAGCCAAATCATGCCATCTTAAAAGGATCTACCATCAGACACGAATAAATCTTTAAAGTAAGTCTGATTAGTGATGTTGAAATTGAACTTTTCACACACTTCCATACATTGTGGACAAAGTCTCTGCATTAATGCAATCCATTCTTTTATGACTTCATCAACATGTGTCACACTGTGTTATTGCTTCATCCAGGTAGCATTTTGGACAACATAATAAAGTATAGTAAGGTGTTTTTGTGCCATTTTAGATGACATGCTTTCCTATGATGTTTTTGTGAAAAACAATTAATACACAAATACACACTATAGATTTCCTTTGCTGCCTGTCATCCACATGGCTAACACGCTGGATTTGTACGTTCCCCTTCTCCCTCTGGACCTTTACATAATTACACACACCTAGCAGATGATCTGTAGGTGCAGCAGCTCACCATTGCCACTTGGTGTCAAATGGACGTATTGGAAAAGTACACAAAGAAACACTTGATGCTGAATATTGGTGTTGTCAAGGCTCTGCTTCTGCCACACACAAAAAACCTTGAGATACCAACTACCCTCTCTGTCCACTGTGCAATAAGATACAAGTGCTGTCATATCCAGTTTGATTATTGGAACTTTATGTGGAGATACAGCTTTTGGAAAGTCCTTGCAGAGGACTTGATTCTAAACCAGGTAAAGAATCAAATAGTGTTTGTAAAACCCTCTCTCCATCTCTCTCTCTCTCTCTACCCCCCCTCCCACTCTGCCCCCCTCCCTCCTTTCCTCTCCCCCTCCCTCCCTTCTAGAAGGGAGGCACAGGACTGCTGGTGACCTTGAGTTATTTTTAGCACAATGGGGGCACTGCGAACTGGGAGCAAGGCTTAGACACAGTGTGGAGTCTGCAGCTTCTTACAGCATAGTGTGTGTGTGTGTGTGTGTGTGTGTGTGTGTGCGTGTGTGTGTGTGTGTGTGTGTGTGTGTGTGTGTGTGTGTGAAGGAGGGGTCCTCGTAGGCAGAGGACTGATGATGTCAGGTGACCCCTGCTATTTCTTCAGTGCACTTCCCCTGTGATACAAATAAACAAGAAGTGCTCCATATGGTACAAACAGAGCAACAATCAGTGTAAACGTGTCTAACCCTAGATACAACAGTTTACAGCCAGTGTCTCTTGTGTCTCTTGTGTCTGGTGAGCTGAGGCTACGTTAGACTATATGGGGAGAACAAAAACAAAACAAAACACGAAAGACATCATTTCAACACAGTTTATTTACATCTCCTCCATACACCACATAGTCCGTGTGAAGCCTTGGCATCTACCGTTTCGTGTCATTTTCAGTTCATCATATCAACAGTACTTTCACTGTACTTGGCGTCAGTGCTTTCTCTTATATCTCATACGCTGAGTGTTTAGATTTTTGTTGTTTGTTCAGTCTTTACTGTCCAGTCCAACATTGCTTTCCTCAGTGCGGTTCCCAGGTCTAAGCCTCAGTCGACGGGGCCCTGGAAGATGAGTTTGATGTGGCCCTGCTCCCCTGTCAACCAGGTCCCACAGAAGGGGCAGGCAGCATGGAAGGCATGGGTGCCGTGGGGTAACGGGATCTGGCTCCACCCCACCACTGTCTTTTCTGAGCATACGTGGCCGCAGGGGCAGAAAGCATGAGTGGGCGGTCCGGCGTCCAGGTACAATCCTCCCTCACAGCCCAGCCACAGTGGTACATAGGGGCCTACTCGCCTACACATGGGGCACTCCCTCTCCCCAGTGCTGGCGGGTGCAGTGCCACCAGGGCCGGCGGGGCCCTTCTCCTTGCGGTAACCCCAGTTGTGGTAGCCATGCACGTGGCCACAGTTGACATAGACCCAGGGCTGCTTCTTGTCAACAATCTCGCGCTGGGCCAGGCTGGGAAAGGCCAGGGTGTTGAAGCCCACTGGACACTGGGGCCGGGCAGCATTTAGCTCCTGGCGAAGAGACTCAAGCTGTTTGAGGGTGGGGGTGTGGCGCAATCCGGCTGGGGTCCTCCACAGCAGGGTGGCCCCACACAAATCAATCAGAGACCCATCCTGTAGGGTATTGGACTCATTTTCAACCTTAAAGGAAGCACAGATGCACAGGTAGCAGGGGAAAGAGAAGAAGCAAGAGTTTCAGTCTTCACCAAGGACATTAAGGGGATACAGGGCACAATTTTTTCCCCCCAGTGCATTATAATAACAGTAGTAATGTTGCAATGTTGCATCTCAACCGACAACCAACACACCCATGGGTGCTCAGATGGATTCAAGTGCATTTGCTATTTAAACAACATGGCTCCTGTATGGGACTCTCCAAACATTTACAGATCAGTGTTCATACTCCTTATCTTGGGACTTTGCACCTGTAACAATACATTTTCTCAGAAATCCCAGCAGTATCAATTTCCTGGGTCAAGTCAAGGTCAGTAATATAAACCACTGTGACAATAATGAAGTAAACATAGTATTTAATTTCCCATCAATCTTTCTTTTCTTCCTACCAGTTTTCCTCTTTGCTGTGCTGAGCGGGTCTCCCTCAGGGCAAAAACGTTGCCACACACTGAGATTTCCCTCCAGACACCTGGTGCTGGCTCAGACACAAACTCCCCTGCTGGATGCATCACCAGCACTCCGTTCGTGGTCAGGCCGTCCATCAAACCATCTGTCGTCCTCCATTTGGCAGCCCGTTCCTATACATGTATACATATGCACACATTAACACAGATAGGTTAGGGACGTGATGGGAGGCACACAGAGATCAGGGTTAATGCATGGACTTTCAATAAAAGGAAATATTCACAATATTTGTTACAACTCAGTGTACATGTTGTTCTAATGGTTGGGGCAGTTACATGTGTCTCTGACTGTATGCCTACTTGTCTGAGGTCCTGATAAATTTTGCATGCGATGAAGTCATGCTGTCACGAGAATGAGGCCATTATCTGTACTTTGTGCACCTCCACGTCATGCTTTAGACACTTAAGACCCCAAAAGCTTTAAAAACAAAAAATATAACCAAAAGGAGATTAATTAATAAAAGAAAACGTTAGCAAATTCAACAAAACTAATATATGAATTCATAGTCTGAAAAAAGGCGTCCTAAAAATCATCCTAATTTTTAACTGGGTGAGGGAGGGGGTTTACTGAACTCAAGATAAGGCATGGTAGAAATAATCCAGATGTTATGATGATGCATAACTGTGCTGTTTTGATTAACATGAGCAAACTGCTTTTCTCTATTAGTCATTCATCTTTAAACCCTGGGTCTTCTTCTGTCAAAACAAGGGGTGTCGCTGTGAGTGTCTGATCACGGTAAGCGTATTACGTCACTTCCTTTTGTTGGCTGTCCTTGCTGGTGTTGTCTCTCGTTTGTGTAGTAGTTCTCCGATCTAAATTTTACTGTTTCATCTGTTTTGAATAACATTCTAGTGTAAATCGTCGATCCACTAAGGTTACATAAACAGTACACACTCTTTAGTATTTGTCTCTGGTTGCGATCGCAAAGGATAACTGTTAGCAATGGCTTCTCTCCCACCCTCCTCCTCTCCTCTCTCCTGCTCTCACTGCCTCATGTTCAGTTATTCCTCTGCCTCCTTTAGTAGCAATGGTAAATGTAATAACTGTAGCTTAGTGGCAGCAATGGAGGCGAGGCTTAGTGAGTTAGAAGCCCGGCTCCGTACCTTAGAACCTAAATTAGCGGTAGCTAGCCAGGGCCCGGTAGTCAGTGCGGAGCCACCTAGCTTAGCCCCTGCTAGCGGTCTCCCGACAGCCCCCGTGCAGCCGGGGACTCAGGGCGGCTGGGTGACTGTCCGAAGGAGGCATAGTGACTGTCCGAAGGAGGCATAGTGACTGTCCGAAGGAGGCATAGTGACTGTCCGAAGGAGGCATAGTGACTGTCCGAAGGAGGCATAGTGACTGTCCGAAGGAGGCATAGTGACTGTCCGAAGGAGGCATAGTGACTGTCCGAAGGAGGCATAGTGACTGTCCGAAGGAGGCATAGTGACTGTCCGAAGGAGGCATAGTGACTGTCCGAAGGAGGCATAGTGACTGTCCGAAGGAGGCATAGTGACTGTCCGAAGGAGGCATAGTGACTGTCCGAAGGAGGCATAGTGACTGTCCGAAGGAGGCATAGTGACTGTCCGAAGGAGGCATAGTGACTGTCCGAAGGAGGCATAGTGACTGTCCGAAGGAGGCATAGTGACTGTCCGAAGGAGGCATAGTGACTGTCCGAAGGAGGCATAGTGACTGTCCGAAGGAGGCATAGTGACTGTCCGAAGGAGGCATAGTGACTGTCCGAAGGAGGCATAGTGACTCCGAAGGAGGCATAGTGCTAAAGCTAAGCCTGCTGATCGGGACACTCCAACTCATGTTTCCAACAAGTTTTCTCCACTCAGC
>JAFBJQ010004365.1:6283-21888 GCA_016785345.1 Trinectes maculatus | reverse complement strand
ACCACTACCACTACCACTACCACTATTATATTATATTATATTATATTATTCTACTTGTATAATTAATAATTATAAGTCATGTTGTTAATGTGTTGTGTACACGTGGCATCCATTGCATTTCTGTCCATCCCTGGGAGTGGGATCCCTCACATGAGTGTCTCCTGGAGGTTTCTGCGTTTTTTTTCCTCTGTTAAAAGGGGTTTTTTTGGCAGTTTTTCCTCGCCCTTGTTGAGGGTGTAGGTCAGAGGATGTCATACCCTGTACTCTTTGTTAAAGCCCTATGAGGCAAATTGCAATTTGTGAATATGGGCTATACAAATAAAACTTGATTGATTGATTGATTGATTGATTGATGAAGGAAAAAAAAACTATGTTTATTAGTAGTAGTACAAACCAGTACTACTACTACTACGATTACTACAACTACCAAATCAACACGAAAATGCCCCAAAAAAACACACACACACACACACACACACACACACACACACACACACAGTTCCACACACATCCAGACACTCATCATCACACCTATGATGTCACCCGTGGGTGGCACAGTCACAGTCCTGCTGTCTCTCTTACTATAGCATGGTTACAGACATGGTTACCATGGTCTGCATGTAAATTACCAGGAGAAGCCAACCAGAGGACAGAACACTCACCCCCAGGAAGATGTTTTTGGAGGAGTCAAAGCCGGCGGCGTAGATGCGGGCCGTGTAGGGGGCCCTGCGTTCACACATGATACGACATGCGTAGCGGGAAATGGTGCTCTGAGCCGACTGTCCTCCACCACCACCGCTGCCAAACTCCACTGCTGCACCTCCACCCTGGCTGCTGCCACTCCCTGCTGTGTCTGTTACCACAAAGTCAATCATGCTCTCTGTGGACCGGCCAATCTGAGAGGTGACAAACCCAAGACATGGGATCACTGATATCAAAGATGAACAGCAGACAAGTCAATCTCTGAAGAATCCTCAGACAAACACAACACTGACAAGAGTCAAATGGAATATATTTCATTAGTTGATGAATCTAAATTTGTAAGAAATATATATAGATGTATTTACTAATTTCTCATTTTGGTTTTAATTAGAAGTCTTTTTCTTGTCCATACTACCACACCGAAAATTATACATACTCTTTATTATATGACCATTTATGAAACTACAACAAATACAGATCCAGCAATGTTTCCACACTTATCTCTCTCAGGACCTCAAAAAAGATAAGTCAGATAATACCATGTTTTGTAAGTAGATGGACTGGAGTCCCAGTTTTGTATGGTTCTTCTTGATAATGAAAGAATAAGGTGGTTGGAAAAACAACTGTGAGCTGGCGAGAGGAGACTGGTCTGACTCATCCTCTCTTTTATATTTGATCTCCTCAGTCTTTCATCTTCTCTGTCTTATTTTGTCCTGTTACTCTACATGTGTAGACACATTCAGCAGAAACCCTAAAGGAATAGTTTAGCATTTTTGGAAGATAAAGGAAGTAAAAGTATGTCTGAAAGTGGAATAGGACTGACAGGTTTACAGTTGTGTAGTTGGGATCAACAATGAAACATGAAAAATAGAGGAAATAAATCCCAGCTCAAGGGCATTTTAAGGGTTTTTCAATAAAGCATTTGTGTGTGTGTGTGTGTGTGTGTGTGCATATACAGACACTGACCTGAAACATGTCTGTGTTGGTGTCATGGGTGTACTCCACAATAACAGAGTGGCTCCGTGACAGTGTGTAGGAGATGCTGTGCTGGCTTTTGTTGCTGAGTGCCTGCCAATGAAAAAGACATTAATCCAGGTCACATGGCAAAGGAGAGCTGATATAAGCAGAGGAAATTTCCTATAGGAGGGAAGGAGGAAAAACCCACTGACTGATCTCATAAAACAAGGGATGTTCGATACTGGCTTTTTTATCCAATATACCAATATTGTCCAAATATTAATTTCTGATACCGATATAAACCCATAAAGAAATATGCACGGTCCCCCCCCGAAAAAAACTAGTAAAAAAATAGTTTCAGGTAAACAAACAAAAGAAAACAAAAGTATCTCAAAAACTATACAACACATCTCTCACATTTTGAGTGAGAGGAGAAGTAGCTGAGGGAGTTTGATATATAACATGTACATGTTGAGTCATTAAAAAAGTAAAAACCAATATCAATAATTTCTGATATTAAATTTTAATGCTAATATTGTCCGATAATATCGGTAAATGGGCAGCACGGTGGCGCAGTGGTTAGCGCTCGTGCCTCACAGCAAGAAGGTCACTGGTTCGAATCTCGGTTCGGGGGACCTTTCTGTGTGGAGTTTGCATGTTCTCTCCGTGTCTGCGTGGGTTCTCTCCGGGTACTCCGGCTTCCTCCCACCGCCCAAAAACATGCATTGTGGGGGTTAGGTTAATTGGCCACTCTCTAAATTGTCCATAGGTGTGCATGTGAGTGTGAATGGTTGTTTGTCTGTTAATGTATTCTGTGTTGGCCCTGCGATGGACTGGCGACCTGTCCAGGGTGTACCCTGCCTCTCGCCCGATGTCAGCTGGGATCGGCTCCAGCCCCCCCGCGACCCTTAACAGGAGTAAGCGGTAGAAGATGAATGAATGAATGAATATCGGTAAATACATAAAACCTTATAATAATGTTATAATGGAAAGACTAATCTAATGTTAGGGACATTGTTTTATTATCCTCTAAAATTAATAGAACATGACATGTATCGAGTACTAGATATTGTATTTAGATTGAATTTGTGCATAAAGAAAATAAACTAATTCATGAATAAATAATAATTTTTGCAAATGTAACTCTGATGATGGTAGTGTGACATTTTCTTTTTAAACTGCAAATAACTTTATATTGTGGCCCTTTAATCATAACATATCACATTTGATGAGCAGAAATGACAAATAATTAATTTTAAACAACTTTTTTGGACATATCAACGTTACAAAATCTGTACCTCGTAAACCTTTCTTATGGGTAAGAAGAAGAAGAAGAAACACCTTTAATAGTCCCACATGGGGAAATTAATTTTCCAAACATGCATAGTACACAGCATACAGTTAGTACAGTGGAGGAAATAATTATTTGATCCCTTGCTGATTTTGTAAGTTTGCTCACTGACAAATAAACAGTCTATAATTTTAATGGTAGGTTTATTCAAATAGTGAGAGATAGAATATCTATATAAAAAATCCATCACTTTAATAAAAGATAACTTTAAATAAAAGATATAAACAGATTTGCATTTTATCAAGTGAAATAAGTATTTGATCCCCTGGCAAAACATGGCTTAGTACTTGGTGGCAAAACCCTTGTTGGCAAGCACAGAGGTCAGACGTTTCTTGTAGTTAATTACCAGGTTTGTACACATGTCAGGAGGAATCTTGGTCCTATCCTCTTTGCAAATCATCTCCAAATCCTTAAGGTTTCGAGGCTGTCGGTGTTCTTGGGGTCATAGTCAGTATTTTTCTTCCTCCAAACACGACGATTCGAGCTGATGCCAAAGAGCTCGAATTTGGTTTCATCTGACCACTGCACCTTTTCCCAAGACTTCTCTGAATCGTTCAGGTGATCATTGGTAAACTTTAGACGGGCCTGTACATGTGCCTTCTTGAGCAGGGGGACCTTGCAGGCACTGCAGGATTTTAATCCATTGCGGCGTAGTGTGTTACCATTGGTTTTCTTGGTGACTGTGGTGCCAGCTGCCTTGAGATCGTTAGCAAGCTCCTCCCGTGTAGTTCATAGCTGATTTCTCACCTTCATCATGATCAGTGATACCCCACGAGGTGAGATCTTGCGTGGAGCCCCAGAACGAGGTCGATTGATGGTAATTTTGTGTTTCTTCCATTTTCGAATAATGGCAACAGTTGACTTTTTCTCACCCAGCTTCTTGCCTATCATCTTGTAGCCCAATCCATCCTTGTGCAGGTCTACAGTCTTGTCCCTGATGTCCTTAGACAGCTTTTTGGTTTTGCCCATGGTGGAGAGGTTGTCGTCTGATTGATTTGCATGGACAGGTGTCTTTTATACAGGTCACTGATTGACACGGGTGTCTTTGCTGCAGGTAACAAGTTTTTTTTGGTGTGTCTAAGGAGTAGGAGTATTTAACCAGTCCGTGGGGGCCAGAATTGGTAATGGTTGGCAGGGGATCAAATACTTATTTCACTCAATGAAATGGAAATCAATTTATATCTTTTATATAATGTGGTCTTCTGAATTCTTTTTTAATATTCTGTCTCTCATTGTTAAAAGGAACCTACGTTTAAAATTATAGACTGTTCGCTTCTATGTCAGTGGGCAAACCTACAAAATTAGCGAGGGATCAAATAATTATTTCCTCCACTGTACAAACTATCGGCATGCACATGCAGAGCAGAAGGCTACACCACAAGGAGCGCCCGAGGAGCGAGTTCAGGGGGTTAAGGGCCTTGCTCAAGGGCCCAAGGTGGTGGACGGTATTGGTCAGATGGTGGCGCCTCTCCCGATTTCCGGCCAAACCGGGGTGCAAACCGGCAACCTCACGTACCCTAGCTTGCTAGACCTGGTCCGGGATGGTGGCGCATCACCCAAATTTTCAGCCGAGCTGGGAATCGAAGACTTATGAATGTAAACAACAGTTTGAATGACACCATACAGTGTAAAACCAGAACTCACCTTTGACACCAAAGGTGTTGAGACGTTGTGTATAACATCAGGTTTGACCCCATTAGCTTTGGGTCTCTTGTAAAGGGCCAGGCGACTTCTTCTACGACCCTTGTCCCCATTGGCCAATGACCCATTGTGCCTGGGGATCGCACAAATAAAATCTAGGTCAGAGAACCAGGACACATTTGTGTTCACACTGCTAAAATAATGTGTCCCAGACCACAAGTGACTGAATCTTAAATGCATATTCAGCATGTCATGAAAGCATTCACGTCTGTACTTAGACCGCAGGTGATCAGATCACTTGAGATGCATGTTAATGCAGGTAAGATCTGGACCAAAGATAATTCTGGCAATGATGACTGAATTACACAAATTATAATATAATAATAATTATAATTTGTTTATAGCTTAAATAGGGTCCCATATTGGCTTATTGTTTTTAAATGTATCTAACCCCCATTTAACCAGATAAATGATTACAAACAAACAATTTTGTTTATTAAGCCCTATTAACTACTACTAACTACTATTTATAGAAGCAGTCCAGGTGTGCAAGTTTATATCCAGAGATGTGCGCACCTACATTATGACGACGTACAACAGCAACATTTCTATAGCTCACCCTAAGACGATGAGTTCGCCATACTTGATCGGCTCCTTGTCCTCGAGGTAGACTCCTTCATGGGGTTGTGAGCTTGTGCTCAGAGGGGGCGGGGACTGGCTCTTGTTGCAGGATGGGCGCAGCTCCAGAGATGGGGGGGGACACAGCGCCTCTGAGCTCCCCTCCAAAACCATGCCCACCGGCCACAACGGGGGCTCACTGCTGTGGAGGAGAGGAGTTCAGGAAAAAAAACAGAAGAGATGAGGAAATTTGATTTGACTATTTGATGTGACTGTATTGATGTATGGTAAAACCATGGTGACAGTTCCCTGCAAACACTACAGAAATACACACACACACACACACACACACACACACACACACACACACACAGCTTGATGCCTCTTTGAACAGAACATAACAGTAGGAAGAGAACTGGGTTCAAAACAGGTTAACAATCAGTGGTTATAGTTGAGATTTACACTTCACAATTTCACTATTAGATTGTAAACAGTAAAAACTATTTATATGTCTCCATATGTTTTGGTTTTGCAGGTGGTGTAGATAATTTTAAAAAATTGTAAACTTTTTAGAGAAAAACTTCAGACATTAACTGAAACTAAAAAGTGAGTATAGTATAATTTATAATATAATAATAATTATTATTATCATGTTTATTTTACAATAGAAATCCTTGAGATTTGAGCTCAGAATAATAAAAAATCCTACTGAATTGGAAAATCTAAATGGAGAATACAGCTCTATACAGATATAAAGGAAAATTAACATATTTATTAGGAGAACCAAGATTCTGGCTGGAGAAGGATGAGGTTGAAGAGGACACTGTGGCTAAAGAGTGAGTGGATGGGATGATTGTGCAGATGGATGAGATGGGAGGCTGAGTGAAGCTGGAGACCGGTGGACATGAGATCGTTGTGGGCCACAAGAAGATCCCATTAGGGATTTAGCCAGCAGTGGACTACGTTTGGCCCTATATGTTGTACCTGTTTAATAAAATGGCATAAAAATTGTCTCAAAGAGCCTTTTCCTGCAATCTTTGAATATGAATATTATACTTCTCAACTGCTGGTGAGTGATATGGTGCCTGTAAATACAAAGCACTGCAGTAACAATATCTATTATTTGCCATATCTAATTATCCCAATGGCATTTCAAGGTTTCATCTGCAACGATGTCATATTTAACAAAGGGAAACACACATCAACAAAACCAGTGATGGGCTTTTTCAAAACACTAATAATGTAATATTAAAAAAACAGGTTACAGGATCATTCTTACAGATAAATCAGTACGTTCAAAACGAAACCTGGTCTTAACGCTCAGGCCTATTATTAATCCAAAGTGGGCGAAACCACCCACACGGTCCTACAAGCTTTCTTCTCCCTTTAAGTGCATTAGATAATCATCCTGGGAACGTAAACATGATAAACGCCGTCCTATCTTTAGAGGCTCTCCTCTTCCTTCCAGTTTGATTCCTTTTCCGAGCCTTCCTTCATCCACAACTGCACGGTCATTACTTAACCTGATTGACTTGTTGCCATCTAGAGAGGCCCGATGAGGAGGACACCTGATAATGTGATGACGGATGGGAGCAGGAAGATTCCAGTGGCCATTTCATTATCCAGGCTCTCTGTTGCCTTGGCTAGATATTGAGCGGTAGCAGTGATGTAGAGGTGGAGGCAGAGTGGGCTCCAGGGATGCTATGAACAGAAGCCAATGGGGTGAGACCGAAGACAGTAAGATAAGGGGAGGAAAGATGGAGAAGGAGCTTCTTCTGGATGATGAACTTCCAGTGCACAGACATACAGTATTTCATATATTTCAATATTGACTCATACATGCACTATTTTTACGCAAAAAGCTGATGCATTTGCAAGGAATCCATATCAAATCATTTCTGAAAGCGGTTAATGGATAATAAAATTAACTTGGATTGGATGCCTTCATTCTGGAAGCACTTTCTCTTCAGTTTGTGAAGAGAGTACATTAGAATCCAAAATCAGCTACCCTCTCTTGTACAATCTGAGATCTGCGCTCCTTTTACACAACATAAACATAATATAGATCAAACTCTTCAGTTACTTCTCCTCTCACTCAAAATGCCAAAATATGAGAGATGTGATGTATAGTTTTTGTGATACTTTTGTTTTGTTTTATTTACTCTTGTTTGTTTACTTGAAATGCTTTCGTTTTCGGGGCGGGGACCCTGCATATATTGGTAATGGTTGATATTGTCATTGGAAATTAATAGCTGGACATTATTGGTATATCTGATATACGTAAAAAAGCCAATATTGAACATCCCTAATTAATATTATTGTTATTATTATTATTTGCTACATATGTTAAATATGGTATTAGAACGTATATGTTACAGAGTGCCTTTGTTTTTAATGGGCTAAGGGTAAAGACCCCTCCACCCATACCCAACGGTCTCTCCACTGTCGACGATCTACCTGATTTAATTTGTCCACCAGGATAGTCCGTAAAAGCCAGTGGCAAGGCTGCCATGGGTGAATGAATGGATGCAGATGAGAAGGAGTTGGAGGGAGGAGTGGGTTTGAAGGGTACAGAGAGGTGAAGGAACGAGAGGGAAGGAGAGGTGGATGTGTCAGATGCTGTTGGACTCCTGAAAGAAAAAAACAACCCTTGGGTCTGTGAGGATGACGATGAGAGAAATGAGGAAGAGAGAGAGAGTGTGTGTGTGTTTAGGAGATGGTGTCAGCAAGTGCGTGTGCGGAAATGGTGGTTGGTGTTAGGGAGGTTGGCAGGGTGATGGATTGCCTTTTCTGTGCCACGCATTTTCTAATCAACCCGCAGTCACATCCTGGGGGTGGAGAGAAAGTGAGCGAGAAAGAGAGAGGGTGGGGGGTGGGGGGTGGGAGGGGTGAAACAAAGAAAAACTGTCTGACAAAGGAAGACAAAGGGAGACGACAATAATAGAGAAATAGATGAAGGGACAAGTGGACCGGTTGGAGAGCCTGAGGCAGGAACAAAAGGTGGCGCTGCTAATCCTGCACAGGGGAACCACACCTTAGCACAGTATTGCACAACATAACACAACGCAACGCAACACAACACTGCGCCTCAGCGTACATCATAAACGCAAATATATCTCCATATAGAACAACAGCTGTTGTAATGCAATACACAGCAATGCAAGAATATGTTGCACAACACAATACTCACTGCAATACAAATACAACTACAATCATATACACATACGCAATGGTAACGAGAAATTACCTTCTCTTCTCTTCTTTATCTATTTCAGTTTGTTCTTTTTGCTATATAATTTAATGTTATTATTCACAAAGTTTATTATTGGCTACCACATCAGTAACTGTCAGTTTGGCAAAATACAAAGTATAATATTGAAACTAAACAATTCAAAATAAGACAGAAAATAAATCTATGGAATTAGATGGAATGTACTGATTAAAGATTAAAATAACGGTCAAATGGGGTAAGCAATAAAATGCACAAAGGGAGAGGTTATAAAGAAACCTGCAGTTTTGACAAATGCATTGGAATTGAGACTAAGACGAAACAGTAAAATTATTACTTTGGTCATACAAGCATGATCATGCTTTGCAATATATTTGATCCCAATTCAATATCGATTCAGAAAATCCTCTGAATCGATTCGATCCACTGGCCAGTGAGGGCGCAGAGTAGCACTTTTGGGTGATTCACGATGTACAACAAAGCTTTGTTTCCTTAATTTCGCTGCCGCTAAACATTGGTTTCTGTTGTGTTTAACACAACAGCGAAACGCACAGGATCGACGACAGGGTCGTCACAAACAATATGTAGCCGAGCTCAGCTCAGGCTGTTGTTTCAGCTGGTTCTGGCGTGAAGGACAAGTTGTTTGTCAGTTTCAGACATGTCTTTTTCACATTTTCACTAGTTTTTTTCTGCCATTTAAATAATAATTTAATCAGATCAAATCGAAGAAAATAATCGATAGATTAATCAATTACAAAATAATTGATAGCTGCATCTCCAAACACAACTTGACAGATCAGACCGAGGATATTCTCAACAGCTGGTCACAACCCATGTTTTTTTTTTTTTTGCGCACGAGGTCCCCCTACAGTTCAGAAACGGCATTGTCTCAAGCAACTGTTGTAAAATCTGTATCTCGTGCATTTGCTGATAAAGCAATGATACCGGTGGAATTCCATCCTGAGGCAGGACTGATGCGTGATCAACCATGTCTTCGGGCGAGGTAAAGTAGGCTAGCCTTACAGCAAATACTAGATATAGATGGTAAGCAAAGAATGTATACTGTAGCGTCCTCACAGAGGAGTTTGAGCCAGCTTATCACCTCTCCTCTCTCTGTCTGTCACTGGCCAGCATGTACGTCAGTCAGAGTGCACCTGGGCACCTGACAAATAGGCTAATTCAAGTTTTTGCTCGCTTGTTCAGGAGACGGGGTGTGTGGCATGGTTCCCACTTGGGGCCCCGAAGTTACATCAGGAACTTTTCAGCTCAGCACAGTACAGCACCCAGTCGAACCGAAAATCAGTGTAGTCAATAAAGGTGCTCTCAAGTGATGACAAATGTGTAATTGAACTTATTGGTGGTCAGAATGATTTTGAAGGCTGAAAAACTACATAGTGTTGCTTTAAGCCTGAACATGTGAACCAGGTTCTGATGTGTTATTGTTCAATAATGTTAGGTACATGCACTTTACTTCAGTGTTTATACAGTACTGCCATGTTTTTAGTGGGGTACTTCATATTGAGCACAAGTATTATTGCGCTAAGGCTTTATTTTCAGATGTTTTATTGCTCAAAAATGTTGATGTATACAATGTTAATGTATTGTATACATGGCTGTTCATATGGCCAGGAAAATTAATATTTAGAAATTATCAACAGGTACTATTTTGTAGTTCTACTTATTAGTAAATCGATATCGAAGCATTTAATTCAATGTTGAATCGAATCTAAGTCGAGTCAAATTGTGAGGTTCTTTTTTTGACACAGTAATAAACCACAACCAGATTCTTGAAGACACAAAAGTAGCATTGCAGATTCTATTCATATGTCATTATTAGACTAATAACTAAATATAACAATAACTAACCAACCATAACTCTGTGCAACAAAACTAAGAGCAACTCACATATGTAGCCTTCATTATCGTCCATGATCTATTCTCATAAATGTTTTGTTTTTAAAAGTTTTTATGTTATTGTTGTTCTATTATTTGTTGGAAATGTAATAAGCTAGAAATATAATATGTTTGACATATTTTACACATCATTACATTTTATTATATAGACATATATAGCTATTAAGGGACTAACTGTTAAAATATGTGACATATTATAATCATTACTTCAATAAAAGCTATGTGTGATGTGAGTATTTTCACAATAATAGGCCACCATGATGTGTTTTTTTTGCTGGCAACCAATAATCAAATGTTATGACGGTATAGCTGCTTACACACTCTCAATGGTTTTGATATGTGTCTCTTGTGTTCCCTTCACTCTCGAACCGCCTACTTCAGAGGAATGGCAAGTACAAGTGGAGTGTGTGGGAGGGAAAAAGAACGAGAGGAAATAGAGGAAGAGTCAAGTTAGTCTCTTCCTGAAACAAATGAAGAGAGCTAAATATACTGCAGCTGACAAATGTACCCTACAGTGGGTTATGGCCTCATCATATTATTCCTCCTTTTTCAGCCTGTTTCACTAAAGATTTTCCACTCTCTCTGCATGTATTCTTTTTTTAGTTTCTGCTTTTGGTTAGAGGTATTTATTATTATTATTATTATTATTATTGTTGTTGTTGTTGTTGTTGTTGTTATTGTAACAACTAACAAATCCAACCTCTGCTCTTTTTTCTCTGTTTACAGTTTGTTTCATTCACTTTCTTGCTTTTTTTCAAATCACCTATCTTGCTTTTAACAAACATTGAGAGGTTTCAATGAGATCAGCGTGGCAGAATAACTCATGTGGGAGGTACTTTGCTCTTCCATAAAAAGAGACATCCTGAATCAAAAACACCCTAATGGGCCACAGTCTTAAAACATTTTGTTGTAACTTTAAATAGGTTCTTTCCACAAACATAGAAGGATAAATGCCCGTGATAAATAAAACTATGCATGTATAGTTTGTTTACGTGTAGATATGTTATTTTTCAGTTGTTACAAAAAAATAAGCACATCTGTGTCAGCTGGAAATTACATTTGGACTGTATTTATTTATTTATATCGGGAATGTTATTGCCTTAAGCTAAATGCAAATTTTAGCATGATGGCTGGCTCATAGTGATAATGAGTGGGGTGTGGTAGCCTAATGATGAGAGCATTGGGCCTGAGACCAAGAGGGGTTGGGGTTCAAATCCTGCTCTTGGCACCACCCTGGGCCCTTGAGTAAGGCCCTTAACCCCAATTACTCCCTAGGCTCCTTGTACTGTATTTACTGTATGTATGGCAGCCCACTGCTCACACATGTGTGTGATGAGTTAAGACCAAATTTCTTTGTATAGTGTACTGTGTAAGTGTACTGTAACAATGACAACATTCTAATGTTTATATGGTGTGTGTTAAATGGACAAAATATGTCAACAGCCATAATCCAACAGGTTTCCTTTAAAGGAAATCACATCCTTCCATGTGATTCATCAAAATGCATCATATCATCTGTGTGTCAGAACACTTCAGCAGCCTTTCTCTACATGGTGATCAGCCCATTAAGTATTATGTAGATAGCAACAGTGTTATATTTTTCTGTGTGTGTGTGTGTGTGTGTGTGGCTGGTACTGTGTTGTCCCCTAAACAGTCCTGCTGTCTGGCATCTAATAATAAGCAAAAACATAAAGAAGAGGCAAGAACTGAACGGAAATGTTAAGATTGGGGACAGACACACACAGGGATGAAACGCATTTAACAGGAGACACAAAAACAGCTGACAGATGAAAATAAATACTAACATACAAACATCCGCGGTTTTCTAAAGGTCACTATCTGGGTTTTTAGAGGTGATGTTCAGATTGTTGATATTATAATTAGAGCTACTCAATAAGCAGCTATAGAGGATGGTGATGGAATGTCAGTGTGACCAATGACTCAACAATTATGCCAAACTCCTGTCTCCCCCAACAAGGACCAAACACAAGACCTGGTTAGACAGGGCCTTCTCCATGGCTGCTTCCACCCTATTGAACTCCCTCCCCAAAGACATCAGAGACTCTTCCACACTCACGACCTTCATCAAAATCCCTCAAGACCCACCTCTTCACAACTACATTTAAAAGACATTTTGCTTTTCTTATTGTCTGTCTGTCCATTTGTTCCCCCACTCATTGTAAATCGTGTTTGGGTATATTGAAAAGCGTATTATTATTACTATTATTTTTGTTATTATTCTTCTGGGTGCTGAGGTCATATGACTCTATGCTTTGCTACAGGCTCAGCAGCATGCCATATAGTTACATAATCAATCAAATTTTATTTGTATAGCCCATATTCACAAATTGCAATTTGCCTCATAGGGCTAATAATCGCTGCTATGCAACATAAACAACATCACAGTTGGTGATAATTGGAAATAACTCAGCAATTGAAGGCATTTCCCATAAAACATTGGTTGAAATACTGTGGCTTGTTTAGATCCGGACATATTCTTACACTACATATATATGTGTGTGTGTGTGTGTGTGTGTTTGTGTGTGTGTTTCATCTATATAAAAACCCAACTTTGGTGTGGATAATCTGTGCACTGTGACCTGCCTTTCTATTGACAAACTCCCTCTCTACCTATAAATGTTTGAGTGATTTGGGTTCATACTGAATGAGAACCTCTTCAAAATACTTTGCAGGCTCACCTCTGGTTATGTAACTGTCTGACAGGTGGGCTGCTGTTACCTCATCTTGTTTGCCACGCACAAACACATGAAAATCTCCAGTGTGAAGATATTCTCTTACAGATTGTGATCATCTGTAGTGGGGGATTCTAATTCACTCCATGTTGGACATAGCAGTTTTGTATCTGTGTCTATATGTCGAGGTATTCAAGGTGCAAAAACAGGACAAATAAGAATAACATTATCACTATTACTATTATTGATCCAATTTCTACTTCTACTGTTAACAAGGATAATACTATCCATAAGCCCTGGTTATGCTTGTTATTTATGTTAATCATGGGAAACATCTTGTCTCTAAACGTCTAAAACAACTACTATTTCTAGGACTTTGGGGTTTTTATAAATAAGAAATATTTTGATATCAATATACTGACTGATGGTAAGCAAATTATTTTGATGTGAGGGGGTTGTAGCAACCACTGAAAGACAAATGTCTAAGAAAACATACATTTGACTGAAACTGCACAACTATACCCTTAGCTTAACTCTGCTCGAGTTACCAGGCTCACTGCCACAAACTAATGTATCTCACTGTCTTACCCACTCACAGCTTACATACTGAAAGACTACCACACCTACATACTACATACAGATTAATCAGTTGACCAAAATACTTTTCTTTGCATTATGTTTTGTAACATTAAATTTCCATACTTAACGTATATCCACTGGGATATGTTTTGAAATGGGTTTTGAAATTATATTTGTCCAAAACATTATACAGCTTAAAATGATGGTAGTTTTCAGGCTGCTCTCATTTTAAACTATAAAGAGTTTTTAAGGTCAAGCTGAATGAAACAGTCTCACCTGATTGCAGGGACTTTATAATTATGTGTTTATTTTTAGAAATACAATATGTCAAGTGGTAAAACCATAACATTGCTCCTTGTAATGAAATAATGGATATGCATGTGTGCCACTAGCTATTACTCAGGTGTCTTGGTAATTACCTGTATCAACATCAGTATGTGATTGGTACTGGTACAGGTGATGAACAATTTCAAGAAATGATAGTATCAGTTTTTTTTTTATATTGTATTGTATTGTATTGTATTGCATTGTAAGACATACATCACTTCAGGTTAACAGCTTTTTTACACAGACATCATCACATTAAATATAAATAAACTGCATCGCATCCATTAAAAGGATGTGGATTTCATAGTCCAACACATATCTGCAACCAGCAACCTCCCATTTACACCTCTGCCTGTGTGTCACGTCAGGGTAGTGACACTTACCAGCAGGCCACAAATGTGAATCATTACTCAGCAAACTATAATACTGCTGGATCATGGAGAGCAGCCTGGCTGCTGCTGCTGGCTTGCGCAAATCTCCTTCTAAATGTCCAGGAAGCATCTAGAAGCTGTGATGTTGCATGAACGCTTAAATGATTTATATCTGTTGCCAGATGATTCAAACATGGCCCCTCGCTCTGTTTGTCTCCCTGATCTGTGCGCGCAGATTGCAGCGGATTGCGTTTTTTCCCAGGGCCATCCCCTCTCCCCCTAACACAACGTAACGTAGTGACCTGATCCGGTTTGGCCAAATTCACTAGACTGACGTGGACATTGTGTAATAATAATAATAAAAAACAGGATCTGCGCAAAAAAATATATACATTTCAGATTCTTTTTGGGACAGAAAACCAGTGTGTATGTCGAGATAATCATCCACGCAGAATGGAAACCACCGCACAGACAACGCACGCGCCATACGGATGGGATCAGCACGCGCACACACCCTCTTTACGCAGAAACAACTCAACCAACCACCCACCCACACACACACACACACACACACACACACACACACACACACACACACACACACACACACACACACACACACACACACACACACAGCAGCAGCAGCAGCAGCAGTGATGTAGAGGCGAGGCAAATGATAAAAACACTATCCATTAACTGATACCAAACATCCTCACATCACCGTACCTCGATCAAATGAGGGGATGAAGTGAACGTGCACAAATAATAATAAAAATAAAAACGTGACTGTATCCTCCATCACCTGTCCAGGCAGTAAGGCAGAAAACAAGCAGCTGATCGGGGAGTCAGAGAGACAGAGAGGATAAACAGGCCCCTGTACCCGCTGATGTTTGCCAACGGAGGTCCGGGACCGGCTCGGGTCTGTGCGTAAAATCCTCCCTTGGATGGCTGTATCAGTCCCCGCAAGGCCCAGGACGCGTAAAGACTGGAGACCCGAGAGGATGAGAGGAGGAGGAAATGTGGAGCCGGAGCATCATCGTCTCTTTCCTCCGCTCACGTCGCATCGGAGACTGGGACGCGTTCATTCCTCCCGAATATAAGAGCAGACGGCCGCTGTGTTGTCACGCCTCAATCCTCTCCACCCCCCACCCCCCCTCTATGTGCCTCCCTGTGTGCGTGCCTGTGCGTGTGTGTGTGTGTGTGTGTGTGTGTGTGTGTGTGTG
>JAFBJQ010004361.1:0-10041 GCA_016785345.1 Trinectes maculatus | reverse complement strand
TGGGGGCAGTCTCATAAAATCATCACAACAGCGTTAGAGAACGAGTCTGCACCTTAATGGACACCACTGTGTAGGTATAACTCAAACAATGTGGAAAAACAGTATACACTGTGTGTTCTCTTCTGGGTAAAGTAGACCTAAGTAATCGATTGTCGAGCGGAGTTATCCCATAGCCACAAAACGTATTTTTTTATTTTATTTTTCTCCCAGTAAAAAACCATGGTGGAGAATTGCAGGGTCATATTTATATTTTACTGGATGGCAATGATAGCTCCACAGTAGCTGTGAGGGAACTTAGCTCGACCATCGATTACTTAGACCCTAAAGCACAAATACAATCGTAAGATAGTTTAACGCTAAATATTAACTATTTGAGCTAAGACACAAATCTGAAAACAAATCCACCCACTCCTCCTCCACATGTCTGACCCTTGACCTTTGGGAGAGGCGATAAATCTAAACTGTGCATAACTGCATGTACAATAGTTGTATTTGTTTATCGTGCCTCCTGCAGACAACATTTCAAAGAACAGCACAATGTAGTAAATGCACTTCTCCGTGGTCCCTGTAGTCCAAGTAGTTTACTGTAAGAGTTGCTGTCAGTTATTTAGAACAGTTCTGACACCTTGCTTGGGATCTGCTTTTCTTGGGTGGCCCTTCCAGGATCTACTGCTTTCGAGTCAGGATCAGAATCTGACTGATCCAGAGGACGATATTCATGTGTTATTGATAATATAATCTATATATGGTGCATCCGTCACTATGGCCAACAAACATCCTCAGTATGTCAGAGAGAATCTCATCCACGTTAGACCCAACGCTTAAAAGAAAATGTACAATGATGCAAAAATGATGCAACGTAAGAGAAACATGTTTCATATCACACCAGTTTTGTGTGATTCCAAAGAACCAGCTGACAGAGTAGTTGAGCACAGAGGTCAGGTGAGGTGAGCAAGTATTGATGTTTTTTTTTCCTTTGTTTAGAAGGAGAAAAATGGACTTCAGGTATCTCGACGTAGAGAATCAGAATCACAACACAGATTGTCGTCTCACAGACGTTGATGGATGTTGTGTTAGACCAGGCCAGTTTGAGCACCAGTAAACCAGCTCTAGCCACAGAGCTGCAGCAAAAGGGTTGAGCTGTATGACAGTGATAAGAGCGGCAGCTCTGGAAGTCCTGCATATGTTATTTGGAAAGGGACAACATGCAGCCTGTCATAAGACACGATAGCTACAGTACAAAACTACATTTGCACAACAATACTAACAGTACATTTACAATAGTACTTGTATGATTGTCATTTAAATTAATTATAGCAGAACTGACTGTGTTTAACTTTCTTATTGTAACAGTTATTAATTCATGCATATTTTAACTTTTTTAACTTTATTATAATGGTCACATAACGGTGACTTCCTTGCTAACACTGGATATAATATTGCACTATTTTAGGACCCGGATCTGATCAATCAATCAATCAATCAAATTTTATTTGTATAGCCCATATTCACAAATTGCAATTTGCCTCATAGGGCTTTAACAAAGAGTACAGGGTGTGGCAAAAATGATGCAACGTAAGAGAAACATGTTTCATATCACACCAGTTTTGTGTGATTCCAAAGAACCAGCTGACAGAGTAGTTGAGCACAGAGGTCAGGTGAGGTGAGCAAGTATTGATGTTTTTTTTTCCTTTGTTTAGAAGGAGAAAAATGGACTTCAGGTATCTCGACGTAGAGAATCAGAATCACAACACAGATTGTCGTCTCACAGACGTTGATGGATGTTGTGTTAGACCAGGCCAGTTTGAGCACCAGTAAACCAGCTCTAGCCACAGAGCTGCAGCAAAAGGGTTGAGCTGTATGACAGTGATAAGAGCGGCAGCTCTGGAAGTCCTGCATATGTTATTTGGAAAGGGACAACATGCTGCCTGTCATAAGACACGATAGCTACAGTACAAAACTACACATTTGCACAACAATACTAACAGTACATTTACAATAGTACTTGTATGATTGTCATTTAAATTAATTATAGCAGAACTGACTGAGTTTAACTTTCTTATTGTAACAGTTATTAATTCATGCATATTTTAACTTTTTTAACTTTATTGTAATGCTCATATAACGGTGACTTCCTTGCTTACACTGGATATAATATTGCAGTATTTTAGGACCCGGATCTGATGGCCCTGTCTGGGTTGTGCTCAACTACGGACTGGCCATCGGGCCCACCGGGCATTTGCTCAGTGGGCCGACGTGCTATTTGGGCCGACAGTCTCAACACTAATATATATATGTGTCTTTACACGGTAGGGTGTAACGCAGCCACTGCACCTGGCAGGAGTTACCTCCTGCTCCTCCTGTGCAGTGGCTAGCAACGAAGTCGCTCCTCCCAGACGTCTTCAGCTGAGGGCAGAGCTGCACGACATGGACCTGTAGACTTCATAGGGTTTTCAAGTGGGCACCCCACCTCACTGGTGTTTCGTCAATGAGCCCACGACACCTCAGTGGGGCTTGACAGCAGAACCAGCGTCCTGGAACTGCTCCCTCTGCTGTTCAGGGACCTGCCGCACACCTCTGCCCCCCCTCTTCCCTGCCAGCCTGGCCCAGCCACCGGTCGCTCCTCCTTAGCCACAGCCACCTGGATGCCTGTTCCGCCTGTTTGGAGATGCCATTGACCAGGCTCTTGCGCGTTTTTCCTCCAACTCCTAGCATCCCTAGTGTTCTCCAAAGGGACTGCTCGGGGAACCCCCTGCACCCCACCTCCACTGGTAAGTTCCAGGTTCTCCACCCCTTCTCTTGGCTCTCTGCAAGGAGTGGCTGGTACTTTCTCAGCTTGCGTTCATGTGCCTCCTTGGTCCTCTCCTCTCAGGGTACCGTTAGCTCGATCAAGGCCACTTGTCTTGTTGCGCGAGACCAGAGCACGATATCTGGTCGGAGGCTGGTGACTGCGATTTCCTCTGGAAACTTCAGTTGCCTACCAAGGTCAACTCTCATCTCCCAGTCTTCTGCTGTGCCAAGGATGCCTCCACACCGGTCCTCCTTGCCTGCTTTCTCCCCTGGCCTGAAAAAGCCAACGAAGCGGGGGCCTTTGGTCTGGGCCTTGGTTCTTTTCCGCTTCCTCTCTCTCTCCAGCCCGTCGGCCAGCTGCGCCAGCACTTTATCGTGGCGCCACCTGAACCTCCCCTCGGTCAGGCTTGCTCGGCAAGATGACAGAATGTGTTCCAGGCTTGCTGATTTTCTGCACTGCACACAAAAGGGATCCTCTGTCAGCTTCCACCTTTGCAGGTTTGTTGGTGTTGGCAGCACATCATACACGGAGGGTGATGACTCCCAGACCCAACCTCCCCTAGGTCATGGTCCCCATGATGTCCGCATGTTGGAGTCGATCCTCTGCTTCCTTCAACGCAGAGCTGGCGTCCCATTTCCGGTCCTTTCTTCAACGTGATGTTCGCCTGCCGCACCGCCATATCGTCACTGTCCTGTAACATCATGGCCAACCGCACCTTGGCTGTCTTGAACTCCTCCACGACAGATGTAATTGGTAATTGTAATTTACTCCCTGAGCTGTAGAGCCCTAGGGAGCAAAAACTTTTCGGGACTGACAGCCATCTCCTGAGGAAGCTGTTAATCTTCCGCTCCAGAGCCTCCACTGTTGACAAGGGGATCTCGTACACAAGCAATGGCCACAGGAGCCTCGGTAGGATGCCGTGCTGGTATCCCCATGCCTTGTATCTCCCCGGTAGGCCACTCCTCTCAAGGGTTTGCAGCCATTCTTTTGCTTGGCTGAGCATCTCCTTTATGCTCACCTTGTCATTCAGGTCCACTCTGTACCACCTTCCTAAGCTCTTAACAGGCTTCTCCGTGACCGCGGGGATGATGTCCTCGCCGATCTTGAACCGGAAACGGTCTTGGACACGGCCACGTTTCAGGACTAAACTCCTCGACTTTGATGGTTTGAACTCCATCCTAGCTGCTGATGTGAGCTCGACCAAGTCCTCCAAGATCCACCTACCCTCCGGGACTGACCTGGCCGTAATTGTCAAGTCGTCCATGAAGGCCCTGACTGGGACCTGCTGACTCCCACTCGACAGTACGGCTCCCCACTTTGGCTTCTCCACTGACTTAACCAGGAGGTTCATCGCTGCTGCAAAAAGTATCACAGAGATGGTGCACCCGGTTGCGATTCCAACCTCCAGTCTTTGCCAGTTAGTCGTGAAGTCACCCGAGGAGAAGCGCGTCTTGAGTCTCCCATAGTAGTTTTGGAGGAGTAGTTGGACTTTGTCAGGGACATGGTAGGCTTTCAGTGTGTACTGGACCAACTTATGGGGCACTGTACCATATGCATTTGTTAGATCCAGCCACAGGACTGCTAGATCTCCGTTGTTCCTTTTCACGTCTTCAATGATCTTGGAGATGATGCTGTTGTGCTCGATACAGCCCAGTACTCCTGGGACTCCTCCCTTTTGTACTGATGTATCGATGTATCTGTTGCTAATCAGAAACTGTGTTAGCCTCTTTGCAACTACTCCGAAGAACACTTTGCCCTCCACGTTCAACAGGGATATTGTGCGAAATTCTTTCAGGCTGGTGGAGTCCTCCTGTTTGGGAATGAAGCATCCCTCAGCTAAGAGAAAACTGTCCAGTAGATGGTTCTTCCTCCACACCACCTTGAGAAGCCTCCACAGTCGCCTTCTCAGCCGCCCACAGTTCTTATATACCCTGTACGGAATCCCTTTATATATATATATATATATATACACAGGGGGTCCTCGAGTTACGACGGAGATCCGTTCCTGAGAATGTGTCGCAACCGAATTTCGACGCAAGTCGGAACATACATTCATTGTGCCATTGTGCATACATTGTGCCGCTGGATGTCGCTATAACACCACCCTACAATAAGAGTTTACTATGGTGAATTGCCTTTTGTCACCGTAGGGGTTGAGATCACGAGTGTAATGAGCATTTCCTTTGGATTTCTGTTATCAACCGTGTAGAGCCTGTGTTGTGAATAAACCTACGGTATTGCCACGATCCCGAACGCATCTGTGCCCCCCCCATTGCTGTGGTCCTGCCTGCGTAATGCATTTGGAGAATAAAAAGTCAGCACAAGAGTTTGTTTCCAAACCCCTGGCCAGATGGGCCAGTCTGGATTTTTTTTGTCCCAATCATCCCAGTCGATTCTGTTGCACAAAAAAGTCCACAGAAAAAGTTTGATGTCCGTCTGTCTGTCGATTTACTGTGGATGAATCTCATCCTGACGTCATCTCACCAGCTTTAAACCATCCAAATACATGCTCACATTTACTGTCAGACTCCATGAGCATAAGGTTTTGGGCAAATTCCTGTCACAGTGCTCTTTTTGTTTAGTCTGGTTCACTCCAACCTCACTTGCAAGTGAAGGACGCATCAGCCCCAACTGAGTCCTGATCTGAGTCTTCTTCCAGTGTTAGATAACATTACATGCATTTCAGTCTAATTTCAATGAGTCTTAGTTACCTCGAAAACATTTTCTCCAATACCAATCCTGTTTTTGAGCGTACCTTTGTACCTACATTCAGCGTTCTGACTGGCTACCTCTGTCAGTGACCTCTGGAGTTGCACTGTGGTATCTGGTCTCGAGATGTTGGCAGTAGAACCTTTAGGGCTTACAGGTTAAGATGCATGACTGGAATTGACTGTACTTGATCCAGCACATCCGACAAATGTGTCATTGGATTGAAAATTGTGGAGTATGAAAGTGAATCGTGTATTGTTCCTGCCAAAGGAGACTAATTTCATGTCCCTACCTCAGGGGTGCACAGATAAGTGCATGGTCATTTGGGTAGCCTGTATTTATGTTTTATATAATGAAATGGCCAATTTAAAATGATATATTAGTTTTTTATTTATTAGTTAGTATGTGAACTGTTTTTACACCATAGATCCGCTAGGAGCAGATCAAACTGTGTCAGTGATGTCAGTTGGCTGTTTGGGTGGGGGGTTGTTGTCCTCTCTAAAAGAGGAGCAGGATTTCAGTTCAGTCACAGCAGGTAAGGAACCCACACAGGTCTACTTTCACATAAGGACAGAGACTGAGTTGTTGATGATGATGGATTTTTTGATTGTTTGTGGTCTGAGTCGTGTTTGTGTAACTAATGTGAGTCTCTGACACTGAGCGTTCATTCACTGAACAGAGTAAATGACTAAAGGACGATGATGAACTCGACTGGTGTTTCATATTTCACTCTGGCTGCCTACTTTGACACTGGACTGTTGAAATACTTGTTCTTTATTGTTGTCATGTGTTTATATCTGTCGATCATTTGTGCCAACGTGTTGCTGATTGTGGTTATCTGTATGAACAGAAGCCTACATGAACCTATGTACCTGTTTCTGTGCAGTCTGTTTGTTAATGAACTGTATGGTAGTACAGGCTTGTTTCCATTACTCCTGCTGCAGATTCTCTCTGACGTCCACACTGTCTCTGTCCCCATGTGTTTCCTGCAGATTTTTTCCGTGTACACTTATGCTAGTATACAGTTTAGTAATTTAGCTGCCATGTCTTATGACAGGTACCTGGCTATATGTTGTCCTCTGCAGTATAACACACGAATGACCTTGAACAAAGTCACCATGCTCATTGGTCTGTCATGGTTATACCCATTTCTTATGATTTCTATATTGATATCACTGAGTGCACCTTTACAGCTGTGTGGTAACATAATAAATAAAGTTTACTGTGATAACTACTCTGTAGTCAAACTGGCCTGTTCTGACACTACAGTCAATAACATCTATGGAATACTTTGTACTTTTACCACAGCTGTTATTGTTCTTTTGATCCTTTACACTTATGTGAGGATTTTAAAAGTCTGTTTTTCTGCTTCTCTTCAGACGAGACAAAAAGCCATCAGTACCTGCACACCTCACCTGGCCTCAATCTGCAACTTTTCTTGTGGTTGTTTTTTTGAAATCATTCAGAATAGATTCGACATGAAACACGTGCCAAATGCATTGCGCGTTTTTTTATCATTATACTGGCTCACTTGCCAGCCGCTCTTTAACCCTGTGATGTATGGACTGAATATAACCAAAATCTGCGCTGTGTGTAAAAGTGTTATCTCCGGTAAGATGTGAGTCTAAAACAAACCACTCAATGTTTTATGTTAATATTTCATGTATTTGATATATTTTACTAACCCATATGTTGCATGTTGCACAGGTTTTAATTGGCTTCAATATTATCACAGTAGGAGGAAAGAGAGGATGTGTGACTACAGTGCTCTTTATCCAACGTGAATGTCACCTCAAGTAAAAATGAATACAGAAATAAAAAGTTCAAAATGTTTTAACTCTTGATCTCAATCTGCTGCTACTAGAACGCATTACATTATTGTTGTTAACATTATTTTGCACACAGCTTATCATCTTTCCCTTGAAGGGTTATTCCACCACTTCCCCGCTCCACAACTACAAAATAATGTATTATATTTAAAAAGCAAATCAGCAACTACAAAACAACAATGAGCAACTTGCAATGCAACCTGAAATGATTTAGTTTTTTGGGGGGACACCGCATATATTGGTATCAGTTGATATCGGTTAGGGAAATTAATAGTTGGACAATATTGGTATATCGGATATCGGTAAAAAAGTCAATATAGAACATCCCTAATTATAATAAAGTTAAATACAGGGCTGTACAGTTCTCGTTGCCTCTGGAAGGGGCAGAACATTCTCAGGGACCCATCCCATCCCGGACATTCACTTTTTGAGCTGCTGCCCTCAGGCAGACATTACAGGACATTGAGAGCCAGAACAAACAGCCTCAAAAACAGTTTCTACCCCAGAGCCTTAAAGGCGCACTATGTGATCCTGCATGGTTTCAGCGCAATTTCATTTTTGTCTCAAATCATTGTCATCTCCCCCTGATCCTCTAGCCGCCTGCCCCCTGGACACATTGTGACAAAGCCCAGTCTCTGGAGACAACACAGGGGCCATAAACGTCAAACAAACACTAGCGGCACAGGCTGCGCACCAAAACAATAGCAAACCTTGTTCCAGCCAATCACCAACAAGATGACTGGGGTGAGGGTGGGGGTTACTGCGCATGCCAATCACCAACAAGATTGCTTGTCAGTGATTGGTCTCCCCAACCATCTTGTCAGTGATTGGCTGGAACGTGGTTTGTTTTCGTTTTGGTGCGCAGCCATCTTGATCACTATGTGATCCACAAGATGCTTGTGGATCACATAGTGCACCTTTAATTGCACTCAACAGTGTTTACATGACTGTGTGAATGTATGATTTTCTAAATTAGTGTTTTGTGTGTTTTAACTTTTTTTAAATGCACCTTAAAAAAACACTTTAAATTTCGTTGTACTCGGGACAATGACAATAAAGACATTCTATTCTATTCTATTCTATTCTATTCTATTCTATTCTATTGTTAAAGGACATTTAAATAAATAGAGTTAAAATATGGATGAATTAAGAACTGTTACAATAAGAAAGTTATTATAACACAGTCACTTCTGCTATAATGAATTTAAATGAGAATCCTTCAAGTACAACAGTAGATTTATTGACTGAGAGAGGGAGAGAGAGAGAGACAGAGAGACATGGACCTCAGCTGTTCATCTTGACAATTGTTGTCATGCTACATGTGTGAGGTTTAAAATAATAACATAACGCCTGAACGTGTGAAAATGATTGAAATCATACGATGTGACCTTCACAGTCACCAGATGTTGACAGAGTGAACACCTGAAGACGTGAGCTGTGATAATGTTTCATCCATTTGTGCTTTTTTATACATTTCGTCAAACAAACCCACAAAAAACCTCCTTTCATGTCTTATTTTTACAGTTTTAACCCGTGTGATTATATCAGAGCTGAAGTGTAAAGTACCTTGTGATGCATTGTGTGCATTAAAGGTGTTTTTCATGCACACATTTATTCATTTATGTATAGAAACACATTCCCATTAAGCGTTGCTTTATTTTGTTCATGGGAAACAATTAAATCTGATTCTACTGACAATATTCTTTGAGGAGTAAAACATGAATAATACAAAAACAGACACAAACTGTCACACACTAAGATCAAGTGAATGCAATGTCCAGTTCATATGAAATACATGAGTAATAATCTAAAACAGCTTCACATGAAAGGAGTCAGTCTCAGCAGAGGATTTTGAAGCCTTTTCTAATTGAACTACATGAATGATAATAAAATCAGTGTAAAGAGCTATTCTGACTCCTACTGCCACAAAAACTATGACAAAGAGTTTTACATTTGAGGATGAAGTGAATGATCCATGTGAGACAGAGTCACTTTTTTTATCTCTAACATTTCTCTCACATATGAACCCGAGTGAGCTACACCTCAGCAAAGGCCAAACTGTGAATTATGATGCGGATCTTAGTCATATTCAGTCCATACATCACAGGGTTGAGGAGCAGTTGGACAGTGAGCCAGTATAATGATAAAAATATTCTCATCATATTAGGTAAATGGCTCATATCAAACCTGCTCTGCACCAATTCAAAGCTGGCTCCTAGAGTGAAGTTGAGCAGAGAGACCAGGTGAGGTGTGCAGGTACTGATGGCTTTTTGTCTCGTCTGTTTACAGCCGGAAAAACACACACTAAGAATCTTCATGTATGTGTACAGGATTACAAATAAAGGGAACGTGATTGAGGTAAAAGATATAGTGAGTCCATATATGTTAAATATATACATGTGTGAACAAGACAGTTTTACCACAGAGTAGTTATCACAATAAACCTTATAAATGACGTTGCCACACAGCTGTAAAGACGACGTCACAGCTACCATGATAACACATGTAATTACACCATATGACCATGCTGCAGCAAGTAGTTTGGAAATCGTGGACGTTGTCATACGTGTGTTATACTGCAGAGGGCAACAGATGGCAAGATATCGATCATATGACATCGCTGTTAAGATAAAATATTCCACAGTCCCATAACAGTGAACGCAGAAAACCTGCAGCAAACACATGGGGACAGAGACAGTGTGGACGTCAGAG
>JAFBJQ010004353.1:39231-59435 GCA_016785345.1 Trinectes maculatus | reverse complement strand
AAAAGTGGAAAAAACATGCCCAATTGGCAGGAAATGGTGTGCAATCACCCCCCAGAATGATATTTCGTTGATTAGATGCCAGAAAACCTCATTTTCTCATAGGTCCAAAATCACGTAAGGGGTTAGTATGTCGAAAATGTCCAAAAACGGCCGAAAATTAAAAGTGGAAAAAACGAGCTAGAATGGCAGGAAATGGTGTGCAATCACCCCCAAGAATGATATTTTGTTGATTAGACGCCAGAAAACCTCATTTTCTCATAGGTCCAAAATCGAAAACAAACGTCAGGGGGTTAGTATGTCGAAAATGTCCAAAAACGGCCGAAAATTAAAAGTGGAAAAAACGTGCTAGAATGGCAGGAAATGGTGTGCAATCACCCCCCAGAATGTTATTTCGTTGATTAGACGCCAGAAAACCTCATTTTCTCATAGGTCCAAAATCGAAAACAAACGTAAGCAGTTAGTATGTCAAAAATGTCCAAAAACGGCTGAAAATTAAAAGTGGAAAAAACGCGCTAGAATGGCAGGAAATGGTGTGCAATCACCCCCCAGAATGATATTTCGTTGATTAGACGCCAGAAAACCTCATTTTCTCATAGGTCCAAAATCGAAAACAAACATAAAGGGTTAGTATGTCGAAAATGTCCAAAAACGGCCGAAAATTAAAAGTGGAAAAAACGCGCTAGAATGGCAGGAAATGGTGTGCAATCACCCCCCAGAATGATATTTTGTGGATTAGACGCAAGAAAACCTCATTTTCTCATAGGTCAAAAATCGCAAAAAGACGTAAGGGTATGTCGAAAATTCCTTAAAATGGCCAAACACGAAAAAGGGAGATAACATGCCCAATTGGCAGAAAATAGCCTAAAATCACCTCCAGAATGATATTTTGTGGATTAGACGGCAGAAAAGCTCATTTTCTCATAGGTCAAAAAACACACAAAAAAAACCCCAAATACGGCCAAAAAATAAAAGTGGAAATAATGCGCCAGAATGGCAGGGAATTGCGTGAAATCACCCCCTAGAATGATATTTTGTGGATCTGGGGCCAGAAAACCTCATTTTCTCATAAGTCAAAAATCGCAAAAAAACGTAAGGGGTTAGTTAGTATGTCGAAAATGCCCAAAAATGGCCAAAAAATAAAAGTGAAAATAATGCGCCAGAATGGCAGGAAATAGCATGAAATCACCACCCGGTATGATATTTTGTTGATTAGAGGCCAGAAAAACCCCTTTTTTTCCATCGGTCAAAAATCCAAAAAAACCCCATAATGGGTTAGTATGTTGAAAATGCCCAAAAACGGCAAAAAATTAAAAATGGAAAAAAAAAAGCACTAAAATGCCATAAAATAGCATGAATTCACTACCCAGAATAATATTTTGTGGATCAAACGCCAGAAAACCTCATTTTCTCATACTGTGCAAAAAAACATACTAAGAGGTTAGTTTGTCTAAAATGCCAAAAAATTAAAAATTGAAATAATGCGCTAGAATGTAGTAGAATATAGTAAGTCATTGCTAAATTTAACAAAACTTCACAAAATTTTCACAAAAAACTCTGAAATCATGAAAAAACAACACATGATTGTGAAATTTCGGAAATTTAAAAATAAAATTCAGAAAAATATTCAAAATCATGGAAAAATGTCAAAGTATATCTAATCTGTCGTCACAAAATTTCACCAAAAATTTTCATTTTTCACGAAAATGTCCAAAATCATGAAAAAATCTCAGTTTGTAGTAGGTCACATTTCACAAAATTGAAAAAAAACCCAAAAATGTTAAAAAATCATGGAAAAACGTCATTATCAATCTAGTATGTCGCTGCAAAATTTCTCAAAAAAAAAAAATCACAAGAACGTCCGAAATCATGAAAAAACATCATAGTATATTGGCAAAAATTACCCTAATTCAAATGGAAATTAATCATGTAAAAAGAATAAACAGCAGGAAAAGAAATGTATACAAGTAGAAATCGATAGCAACCGAAAATGGGCAAAGAGGTCTGGTACAATAATAAAGAATAGGAAAACAATTGTGTGAATTTTCTTCAGCATTTGCACCAATAAATGGTAGATAACACATTACCTGTCGTCCCACTTCTTTGTGCAGTTGATGAGGTACTCTGAGATCTTCTTGATGTTTTCCAGGTCTCCATTGCAGTAGGAGTGTAGGAGGGGCAGCCTGGATTGGATGAGGGAGCAGGAGGACTGCTCCTTGCTGTTTTTTTCATCATGTTGCAAGTCGCGACTGTTGAGCTCTGATTCCGATAGAATTAGATCCACAAGGCTGATGAGCTCCTCTGAACTGAGTCTGAGCACAAGCTTCTCAGTTTTTTTCTGCAAAGAAAAAAAGACATCCACATAAGTAATCAGCGTCGTGCAACCAGCTCTTATACCCACACATTATAATGCCGGTTTCTGATTCTACTTGAGGGATCTTTTGGTCACGTCCTTGCCAGATACGAGGGATGTGGCTGCACGCCCAGAGGAAATCCAGGGCTGATGATGGGTCCAATCTGAAAACATTATCCAGACATGAAATTTAAATTTTCACTGTATTATACTCAATAAAACTTTCTGTAAAAATCTAACATAACTGTGACAGAGAATTGTTTTAAAAAAAAGACATACTTGTAGTCTCGCCGCTTGCTAAGAAGAGCACTGATACACTGCAGGAGAGTGGACCAGTTTGACTGATGTGTCAGCAAGGCTAACAGGTAGGGTCTGTACGCAGGGGTGCCACGAACCTAAATCAGAAACAGCAGGAAAGGATGTGCCACTGATACCAAGCAAACACAGTTTATTTTCAACATATCTACTGGCAGCTCTTGTCTCACCTTGTTAAGGGTGAAAAGCAGTTTCTGTTGGAGGCCTGGACACACTGATGTGACCTCTGGGTCGAGATGCTCCAGCCAATCAATGAGCAGCCCAGAGCTCAGTCCGGATTTTGTCACCTCAGAGCTGGTGGAAAATTATGTCCAACATTTAACATTAATCCATAAAGAACCTATCTAACATCTAAAGAACACTTTCTAACAACAATTAATAAATAAATGCCATTTTCTGTCACAGGCAGCAAGTGTTTGACATTTAGTCCTGACAAATACTAATGTTATTTCCTTATTATGACTGGAGAAGGAAATAACATGCACTCACCTGTTAGCATCCGCTTCCTTTTTAACAGCTCTCTCCTCACTTTCCTGTAGCAACAGGGAAATCACCATGGCAACGGGGCCAGCAGTCCCATTTTGTGTACCCACAGTCATCAACAGAGAAAGTACCTCCTCCAAATACGGCGACTTCACCTCCATCAGCCCCTGTAACACTAAAATAACAATAACAATAATGAACCTGTAATTTAGAGGACTGTCTTTACTGCGCTTGTATGTAATAAAACCAAATGCTAAATATGTTGATGAACTCGCTCTGATTTTGTTCTGTTTATATTTTAAAGCGCTCCTTTTCTTGTGTTGGAAATGTTAAATTGATTTTTAAATGGGAGGATTTTTTTCAAGGTAAATAGATAACTAAAAATAAATGCTTCAAAATAGCTGCTTTCTGTAATCACTTCAAAACTTCTCCGTAAACATCTGCCAACCTCATACACCTCTGCACACATATTTGCGCACAAACCTTTTTGCACTATCCGCTGCTGCTAATTCAGTGCGGACACTCAATAATCCATGTACATATACCTTAGGATTTATTTATTACTTGTTTACAGCTTGTATTTTGTTTTTCTACCTTGTTTGTTTGTTTGTGTCCATGAGAGAAAGTACCGGAGTCAAATTCCTAGTATGTTGTCATACATAGCCAATAAAACTGATTCTGATTCTGAAAACATAACTTATTTCTGCTGTATTGAAAAGACAAACCTCTTGATTCTTATAATCAGTATATTATAGGTTGGATTTCAATGGATTTCAAATTGACATGCACATTTACATTAAGGTATCAACAAATACCTTTTCCAACAAGCTCTGGTTCTGCATTACATCTGTCTCCAGCTTTTAGCATTGCAATGATAGTTCTCAGTGGCACTTCAGTGTCTCCATGATATGTCAAAGCTTCAGCCAGATGGAGGAAACCTGTCCGCACTGCGGGCCAAAGAAACACATTACTACCTCATTTCTAAAATAATGAAACAAAGGAGCATCTGAAATCATGAATCGTTGAAGCGCTCACCATCACTGTGCCTGTGTTTGTGAGAGTTTTGCCCAGCGAAGGATCTGAGCAGAGTCTTCAGAGGCCCTGCCTCCACAGTCGGGTTGTCTAACCAGATTAACATCTCAACAATGACCTTGAGGAAAAGTGAGGCGAAAGCAATGTCCTGGGACACAAGGCGCTGCAATGAAAACAAAAATAAAAAATATATCATTATTGTTTGATGAATAAGCAAATGGAAATTGCACTAACTGTGAATAAGCCTCACCTGATAGAGGTGAAGTTGCCTCATGAGAGGACAGGAGAGGGCATGGCTGCGGTGCATCGACATAACAATAGGCCCTGCATGGGCAGAGGTGAGCAGGGCAGCAATGGCCTGGAGAAGGCGAAGTGCCAACCCACCCTGCTGAACTTGGCCTTGTTTGGCCCACATCAGCTCTTTAGCCAGGGCTTGCTGTAAAGCCAGGGAGAGCTGGCTGGGAGGTGGGCCATGCCAGCGAGGGTCCACCTTTAAGGGGAATATCTGTTGAAATAAAAGGAAAAAAAAGAAGTGGGTCAGTTTGTCACATCTGCACAGCTGCAGTATGTAACTTTTATAAAAGTCAAATTTTAAAGTTAAGTCTGCTCTCTTCTCAATCTTACACACAGCAGCTCTAACCCCACATTTACCGAAATAAAACACACAAATCACAAAAATATGAGCGATATCCCACCTGAAGCAACATGCCAGTCAGATCATCATCAGGTCCGACGGCAGGAAGCTGACTGGCAGCTCGCATCTTCACAGAGCTGTGGGGCATTTCCACAGTAACTTTCGCCTTACTTGATTCAGCAGAATCTGTGAGGAGGGATGTAAGCAAAACAATGATGGAGAGGAAAGTTAACTATATCATTTACAATAATTCTTAGGAAATTTCTGTTTTTTTTCTATGAGTTAGGAATTATAAGTCAACCATTTGTGAGAAACTGACCGCTGCGTGGAGGAAGCGAGGAGCTCAGTAATGCATGGAAAGTGTGCCCTCCAGTGGCACCTCGCTCATGCTGCACTTCAACCAGGTGGGCCATGTAGTCTGCATCAGAGGAAATACAAAAATTGATACATCATAAAAAAATACAAAAAAATCTTAAAATGTTTCAAGAAATAAATATCTGTATAAAACGCTTACGTTTGTCCATGATGCTCTGCTCAAGTGTCTGTGGATCATGGGAAACAGCCTGATCCAGGTACTGCAGCAGTTTACTCATGCTGGACACAGGAATGCCAAAGGACTGAACAAACAGCAGCAGCTGCTGAGACTCCAGGTCTTGCAAAGCTAAAGGAAACATGTATTGATCCATTAAACATGAAAAAAATCACTTGGTAAGAAACCCTGATTTTTTTGAGCTATGTGAAGTTGTACCTGCGTCAACTAATCGCGAGACCTCTGATCGGATCATCCTCAGTTTCAACCAGTCAGGCAACAAAAGAGCCTCCTCTGAAGTGTCAACCAGGAAGGCAGTCGGAAGGGGCTTTTTGTCGGGGAACCAAATGTCCAAAAGAGCAAAGAAATCGCTCTCTCCTGTACATATTATTGAAAAAATACAAATAAGAACACAATTGTAAGCATGTTCTTTAATAATACCAACACTGAAGTGTAAAATAACCAGCAGTACCTTTGGGTGGCCCCAGAGTCAGCAGGATAACCATGGCATGGACTACAAGGATGTGCATAGTCGCAGTCTCTCCCGTCGTCCAACGCAAAAACACCTGGTCCTGGGATTCTGACTAAAAATGTAAAAAAAAAAAAACATTTACCATGTGAATCCACCCTCTGCTTCACTGTCTCTAATGTGCAGATGTAGACTGTGGCTCCCTACTGGATTTTTTCCAGTCCAAACATTGTTCATGTAGTGTCACTCACCCAGCTGTAGAGATCCTCCCCCTCCTTTGTTTTCCTCATTCTCTTTATGTAAGCAGAGAAGATGGTGAGGAAGGCAGACAGCACAGCATCAGACTCAGGCCTGCTGGAGTGTTTACAGAAGAGGCTGTTCATGATGGTGGAGCGTTCGACGATCAGCCGGGCAACATCCTGCAAAAAGCAACACCACGACCCGAATCACGTCAGAGATGCTCTATAAAAACAACAATGTTGAATTACAAAAAAAAAGAAAAACTTGCTGCATTTACCAGCGCAAGGTCATTATGAGAGGCCTGCTCCTCCACTGGTGCATGCTGGGATAGGTAGATGAGATAGGCACTGATGGTCTGTGGATCCGTCTCCATGTGAATGGCCTGCAAGGGAGAAGAAAGGCAAACAAAAACATGCTTCAAACTCCAATTCATGAATCCACCTTTACTTCCTGTTGTGGACAGTTTCACGTTCATAGTCAGACACAGACCTGTTGAAGAGCAGTGGACGTCATTCCTCTGACGCTGTCAAACAGCGGGAGCTTTGGGAGGTCCTGTAGCAGCCACTGGTATCCTGGCAAGAGCTCAGCATCAGCAGAGTCTTCTTCCATTGGTTGATCCCGCTCGTCTCCATCCTTCAAGCCTCCTTCGCTCAGCACCAACGACAAACCCTGTTCACAAATATTTAACTTTCAATGGAATCTTTTTTGTTTAACAACACAATACTACTATACTTCTAATAGTACTGATATATAGTGTTTTTCAGCTTCCACTATGTGCTATACCTTCATAGCTAGGACTCTTGATGCCACCTGAGAAGAGCTAAGACGACGCAGGAAATAATCCAGCACTTCACACGTCGTCTGTTCGTCTGCCTTTGGACCTAACAAAAGATCCTGGAGTCTTCCGAGCAGCTGCCTTTGTTTTTGTTGTCTCTAACAGGAGAAGAGAAGATTCAGGGTTCACACAAGAATCAGTTGGTCATATCCGGTTTATAGATAAATACACACATAATTTAAATATCAGTACAAAAACTAAACAAGACCAGCTTCTCTAATTGTCAAGTACCAACAATAAAGTTTAATAGTATCAACATACTTGTCTCTTCTTGGCCCTCTGCTCTTTGCTCTCTCCTTCTTCATCATCCTCTATTGGCAGAGTCTCATCTGCAGCATCATGGAGAAGGAATTCACACAGGCACTGCACTGGAAGCACATCCAAGGACCCCTCACTGGACTGAACCAAGTCAGCCAACCACGGCATGGACTGAGAGGAAGCCTGTAGGAGGATTCAAAATATGTTATTTACTCACAGGATGAATGGTGACACTAGATATGCACTGGACACTCAAATATGTAGGCTTATATACAAGCTTTGATGGCCGAAGGCGTTACCTGTCTCTGAATGATGTTCAGGAGGAAGTCTGGGTTGCGGCTGCGGCAGAGGAGGTGACCCAGACGCAGGGACTGGTTGAGGCTCTTCACTTGCTCCTGAACCTGTGGTGGAGGTCGACGAGGAGGTCCCCTGAACACAGACCAGACTCAACCATTAGTCTTTCCTTTAAGGACCAAAATGTATGAACTTATTCTTGACTCAAACTGTGAAATGGTTTCTCTGGGTTTATCTTACTGTGGATCTAGACTGGTGAGCTGAGACAACAGTAAACTGTTGCTCTCTGTGATGGTCTGTTTGGTGGAGGCTGCAGCCAGGTGACTCTCAAAGGCCAGAATCTCTTGTTTCTCTCTTTGGGAAATCTGCAGCTCCCTGTTGATCATCTCCGTCTTTGTGTCCTCATCCGCAACGGTGCATGGAGGGTAGGTATAGTTACTAAAGCCAGAGACGTGCGCTGATTAAACATTAATCATCAGTCAACAAGGAATTATTTAACTCTAGGCGATCTGATAATCTCCACCTACTTTGTCATAACCATCTCCATTAGCATTTTCAGTGTTGGATAGCCATCCCAGGCAGCCATACCTGAGGGATAGAATTTATCAAAAGAAACATTTTTAATGAAATATGTGCGTCATAACCAAATATATGTGTGATTTTTTTTTTTTTAATGTACCAATCCTCTGTGGATTAAATGCCGCCACCACAAGTAGCAGCAGCCATGCCTTCCAATAGAGTGTGGATATCGCCAGATTCGGTGGCTGGTACCTTAAACATGAAAAGTCATTTGTTATTCTCCAACGTAAACTGTGGCACGTGTAAGTGTGTTACAGAGAGATTCGTTGTACCCTGCTGGCAGCTGGATGTTCTCTGGGTGGTGGTACGTGCACAGATTCAGCACTGCGTCAATGAGTTGGATGCGTTCCACTCTCACAACCTCCAGATCTATTTCAAAAGAAACAGTCAGTCAGCTCTGCGGTTTTGATTAGATAAAAACAACAAGATGCCTATTTGAATTCTACATTTTTTTGCCCATTAAACTGCAGCTTGTGTCAACAAAAAATATCCATCAACAGAAAATGCTGACTGTGATCATGAACGCTAACAGGCCAAGTTCTTCACACACCATCAGACTGAACTCCAGCAGCCCTCTTGACCAAGTGATCTGCGAGCTCCATGGCATCAGCAGGGCCCAGCGGCAAATCACGCGACAACCCGATCACCAGAATGCGCATCAGCGTGTCCTCCAACAGCGGCACCTCAGAGCAGAGACGAAGGAAAAAACTGACGAAAGAGAAAACAACTAGGTCAGCTCCGTAGAAGTAACATGCAAAATAAAGTTAAAAAAAAACAAAATGTAAAATTTCTAAAAATAAAGGGACACTCACTTCCTGTCACTCTCAGGAGGCCAGTTGTCCCACTTGTAATATGTCTCCGGTTGCTCCGTGAAAAGAACTTTGTGAAGGCTGTAAATGATGATAAGTTATGTTGTGCGTGGATAGAGACGTCACTCGTTAATGCAGCTTGAAGCACAAACTGTTCGGAAACACAACGATACTGACCAGTGAACGTAGTCCTTTGCACCAACTTTGCTGATGGTGGGAACCACGGTGTGAAGCCACCACACAGCGTCTCTCTGTATGGCAGCAATCTGATTCTGGAAGGACCTCAGGGCCTCCAAGTCTGAAACAAACCAGACGTGCGATTAGAGCTGGGCGATATGGCCTAAAATCAATATCACGATAAATTGAGCAGTTCACCTCGATAACGATAAATGGACGATAACTACCACCATCCCTTGCGCAAAAAGTTTGTCCACTAGATGGGGCTGTGGCAGCATAATTGCTCCACAGCTAGTTAAATTAATTAAGGACTGTAAACCTACAGTGTCTGAAAATAAATGAAGATACAAATTAAGTACTTTTAGTTCTGATTTATTGAACGCACACCTGAACAAGTTTAAAAGTATAAAATAACCTTTGTATTAAAATACAACATTTACAACATCTCACGTTTGAGTGGTCAAGTAGCAGGTTCTCTGCATCCATTGTAAACAAAATAAATCAAAGGCCTACTCTCTTTATAGGCCTGGAGGTAGTGTAACTTGTAAACAAAATAAATCAAATGAATAAATAAATTTTACGTGCAAAGGCCTACTCTGCCCCTCGCGCTCCACTGTAGCAATGGGAGCCATGTCTTAAGCTATATAGAAGCCTACGGCATTAGTTATTTCGATCCATCTTTTTGATGTCCGCTCATATTGTTGACTATTAGCAAATGCTTCAGTTAATGACTGCTGCCTGGAAGCACTTTTTGCTGGTCCCCCTGATCTCTTATCGCTTTGAGCTTTTTTAACTTCGTCGAATTCAACCACGTGATTGTACTGCAGGTGGTGGAAAAGGTTTGTGGTATTGCCCTGGCTGGTGACAACAGTCTTTTTGCACAATTTACATTTTACATTTTTTTGACAAGTATCCTCCCTGCTGAATCCAAAATGCTGCCACACGATGGAAGTGGCGTTTTTTTTTTTTTGGAACAAGCTGCTGCTGCTCTTCCTCCGCCCTTGGCGCTTCAGCTGCCGCTTCGGCATTTAAACTCGCCTCCATTTCTTCACCGTCTCTTCCCCTTCTTGTTACAGACTGGATGGGGTGGAGTCACGTGACTACATATGTTGTACTGTGTGCGGCGTCTTAAAGGGGAACACAGCCTACCTACACACACAGCCAAAAGACGAAAACCACTTTTCTTTTTTTTTTAAACACCGAATATACCGACATGGGCAAAATGAATTCGGTTATCGTCGTAAATTTCGGTATCAGTAAATTTTCGGTTTATCGCCCAGCCCTACGTGCGATTAAAGCAAATCCGAATACCAAACAATGCATAGTGTTTAACTGGAACAATCACAAAGCACTCACTCTTCTTCTCGCCTTTGTCCCATGCAATGCCAGCTTCTTTGACCTGAGCCGTGATGCCCAACATCATGGAGACGGTCAGTAAATCTGTCACTTGGATAACAAAACGCTCCTAGGGGAGATATGACGATATAACGGGTCAGAGTCAGTTTCAAACAGGAAAATAGCAACTAAAGTATCTGAGGAGGTTCTGTTCCTACTTTGAACTCCATGTCCACGTAGGTGGCCTCCTTTCTCTCCTGCATTAAACCAAAGCAGAAGGACTGGAAGTTAATCTCATGCTTTGTCTGTTTGATGATCTCTCTCAGCAGAGCTCGGGAGGCACGGAGGTAATCGTCCTTATTGGTGAGCAGATCCTGGAACACCATCGCCAAGAACTACAGACATGAAAGGAGAAAGGAAGGAATTGACTTTGTGATAAAACATAGGAATTTGAACTCAGAAATTGAAAGTAGACAATTGTGATTTCAAAGAAAACATGATTTTTGTTTTTAGCTTCACCTTTGGGGCCTGTTCTGGGCTGTGCTGGAGCACTGTGTGGAGGACTTGCATGTTGTTGGGATTCCTGGCGTTGGACAGTTCATTGAAGATCACCAGCTTCACCATGGTGCCCAGGTTATCCCTATGTGCATTTAGCAGCTCCCTGGAGAATCAGATCCAGAGAACCAGTCAGCATGAGTCTCTAAGTGTGCATATACAATATTCAGTGAGAAGTGAGAAGCCACACCTGACACACAGCATGTAATGGTTGAGAAGGACTTTGGGTTTGAGCCGGATCTTGATCAGGTTGGAGATCACCTCCATGTCGTCTGCTCCGTGGGTGTTGCAGTTCATACACAAGGACATGAGGAGGTCTTGGGCCGGTCGAGTCAGCTGCACTCAGGGAAAACACAACAAAGCACGGTGATTGTCATTTTTATACCAATCACTTTCATCATCACAGCGTGGGATTCACAGTCAAAGCAATCCTAGAAGATGTTTGTTGATTACGAGGTCAGTGTTGTCCTTCTTACCTTCGGGTTCTGAAGCCACATCTCCAGCCTCTGCACAGCCATGAGTCGAGCCTCTTTGTAGCCACACGTGGCTGTAAGCAGACGCAGCAGATTTCGGGACACATTGTCCATCGGCTGCCTGCGGTTCAACTGATCCCTGAGGACGTCCAGCACATAGTCCTCCACACTCTCTGCCAGTTCATCATACCTCCAGCGTCCGAAAGAGTGGGACAAATGAAAATACAATCCAGCAAATCTGTACAATTTTTGCAAAAACTAGAAATTTAAAGTTATCATTTTTCAAAAATCTAAAGTAGAAATCTTTAAAAAATTCAATCTTTTGTGTCTATTGTTTGGACACTAATCAGACTATTCAGTGTGGTTGGTTTCCATACCTCGGCATCACCTGTCCCTCATCCTCAGGGCTGAGCTTCTCCTCTGCTATCAGCAGTTCTGTCTGGCTATCATCCTCATCGGGGGTTGAGGGGTGGGGGCTGCTACCTAAAAGTCCCAGAAGCAACATTAACAATCAGCATTTGTTTTCTCAAAAACCCACCCCATGTGGTCAATGTACCGCACCTGCACTGAGATCTCCGGCAGTGCGGCCAGTGTCAGCCTGCAGCAGCATACTCTTCGGTGGCATCTTTGTACCAAAAGCAGTCTGAATGTTGTCAACAAAGTTCTTACAGTGAGAACTGTCCACCCAGATTCTTTCCCCCAGAGAGTCCTCAATGTAGACCTGCACATACATTTCAGAGTTAAAACAAAGTATGAACGCAAGCCTAAAATAACGCCCATTTAAAAAAAACGAATTTGTAATTATTATTGCTGACTGTTAAGGAGACTCTCACTTTAACAAAGATCTCAGGCCAGTTCTCATCCTCCTCGTAGGCTGCCATCAGCAGATTGCAGGCGAGAACGGACACCAGGCTGTTCCCCTTTGCCTTGAAGTTGATAGATGCATCTCGTCGCAGGAGGCTACACAAGGCCTGGTGACAAGAGCATAAATGTACAACGTACAAATGAGAACAAGTCAGATTCCGACATCTCTGAAGTCTAGGATTAAAACTACTAATTTCTGAAATAAAAAAAAAAGCCTGTTAAGATATTTCCACATTACTGTATGAGCAGTCTCACCTCAATAATTCCTTCTGTTGCAAACACGTTGGGCTTGATCTTAGCCAGGAACATGAGACTGAGATAAAGTGTGATGTCAGGTTTGGCTCGGTTCATCTTGAGTTGTTTCACTGCTCCACACAGCAGTCCCTCAATGCGGTCGTCATTCCCTTCAGACTCTGCAGCTTCAATCTCATCCAGCAGCACTGCCGGTGACACTACAGGTGAAAGAAAAAAGGGATTTAATATTCCTTGTTAATGTGTAAAAGAACTTCGATTTCATAAAAACAGACAACAAGCTAAGTCGTATTCCATACCTTCAATAGGTACCACTGATGGCTCCTTTATTGAGGGCGATATAGCCCTCTTGTCCACAGCTGCAACATCAGCAAGTCTTCCCAGGGCGCTGATGGGAGGGGTGGTGGACAGTTTAGGACGCTTGGCGAGGCTGGACAGGCCTGATGAGGAGGGCAGGGTGGAGGATGTCTCTCTCTTGCGGTCAGCTGGTAAACCTGTGGATGCTGGTTTCAGGAGGCCAGCAGGAGCTTTGGGTTCCCCGCCCTGGCTCTTTGATCCGAGGGCAATGAAATCCCCCGGAGGTGGGTGACCTGGAAGAAACACACATCAGAAACAGTTGTTCTTCTCTGCTTCAAAGTATGCCAAAACTAATTAAATGACACTGTGGTTGGCATCTTACCTGATGATTTTGCAGCACTCGGGCGTCTAAGAATTGTTGGTTTTGGTCGGTTCATCTTTACGAATGTGCAAAAGTCAAACCCAAAGTCTGAGCACGTCAATCAGATGTCATCACCTGGATTTAGACTAATCTCTGTGTGCCAGAACACAAAGAAACACAGAATTAACAGATGCACAACACTAGTTAGGAACCAATAGTAGCTGTTAGCATCACCCGGTTAGTTACAATATTAATAATTTCGTCTATTATACTCATGTTTTTCATTAACATTTGTGTACAGTCTTTGTTGACAGGCGGTAATAGTTAACGGTATTATTATTATTATTATTTATTCTGTACGGCATGACAATAAGAGACATGGGTATGGTTGTTAGCATCTCCAGTTAGCCTACATGGATCTAACACTGAAACGGGGTCGCGTTTATCTACAGGGACCCAAACAAACATTCATTGACTTAATTGAAAAGAGCTCACTTGTTTAATTGGCCTCAACAAACTGGTGGTTTTCAGTCTGTACGCCGCAAGCTAATGTGTATCGAAAACATTAAAGCGACTCTGTGCTAACAGGCAGCTCGCTGATACGTTCTTCTTCTTCTTCTTCTTCTTCTTTTCGTTTTCTACATAGTAGCGAAGGTCGCCACCCTGTGGTACGGAGGGTCGAGCGATGCAGTTAAGTAACGGAACAGTAGCAGCTGTTAAATTATTTAAAGCCATGTGACAGGAACATTTCATCTTCAAATAAAACCTGTCGACTTGGCCAGTAATCCAAGACTTGCACAAATAAAATGTCATTTCTGTTAATCTCATTAACTTTAAAATGCCGCACATAAACGGGGGGGGGGGGGGGGGGGTGTTGTTTTCCACTGAGACACAATGCTCTGTCTTTCTTCTCGTAAACTGTTCAACAACATTCTCACCACAACATCACACTCCTACACACACACACACTTTAAACTGAGGCAAACAAAAACGTCACTATGATTTGCCAGTAAACAAGTAAAGTTACATCAGTGCATTTTAATTGCTCTGTTTACAAGTGTTTTCATTACGTAATGTAACCTTTAGTGGATGATACATCCACAACTTGACAACTTCACTGACTCACATTTTCTTCATGAGGTTTTGCGTTTCACACTTGGGCGATGCAGCTGCAAAAAATGACCAGCAGGTGTCACTATTATACAGACCGCATTTTATTTGCTGCCTGTATGAGCAGAGCAGACGTCCCAATATTTTTGCACACTGGTTTTAAATTTTTACCATTTTTAACACAAGGTGGCAGTGCAAGTCTCTGTTTCACTGCACTCCATCATAATCATCTCATGACTCGAGCCGGATCTGAAACTGCAGAATCACAACAAATCAGGATCTCAATTCAAATAGAATTTAATCAGTCACAATAACAGGATCACATCTGGTGATGATACTGTACTTTATTCATCCCCGGGGGGGGGGAATTCTTTTGTCACAGCAGTAACAATAATTATACAAAAAAAAAAAAAAAAAAATACAGAAATGTTCAAAAAGTAAATCACAACAACAAGAGAAAGGATCAAAGCATGGGAGGACAGATGAATAGTAAAGAACATACTGAATTAATTCATACTAAAAACAGTGGAATAGCTTGATTTACTGTTGCAATCAGGAAAACAGAATAATGGATTATAAGTGGTTATAATAAATATGGTCAAGTGCAATGATATAAGTTAGAAGACTAATGTAGTCGAACTAATGCTCGTCTCATGAGGAGACATTGTAAAGTGATGGGTTACAGAGTTTACAGAGAGCTGTTGTAGATCCTGATGGCCGATGGCAGGAATGACTTCCTGAATCTGTCTGAGTCTGCTGGAGAATAAAAAAAAAGCCTGTTAAGATATTTCCACATTACTGTATGAGCAGTCTCACCTCAATAATTCCTTCTGTTGCAAACACGTTGGGCTTGATCTTAGCCAGGAACATGAGACTGAGATAAAGTGTGATGTCAGGTTTGGCTCGGTTCATCTTGAGTTGTTTCACTGCTCCACACAGCAGTCCCTCAATGCGGTCGTCATTCCCTTCAGACTCTGCAGCTTCAATCTCATCCAGCAGCACTGCCGGTGACACTACAGGTGAAAGAAAAAAGGGATTTAATATTCCTTGTTAATGTGTAAAAGAACTTCGATTTCATAAAAACAGACAACAAGCTAAGTCGTATTCCATACCTTCAATAGGTACCACTGATGGCTCCTTTATTGAGGGCGATATAGCCCTCTTGTCCACAGCTGCAACATCAGCAAGTCTTCCCAGGGCGCTGATGGGAGGGGTGGTGGACAGTTTAGGACGCTTGGCGAGGCTGGACAGGCCTGATGAGGAGGGCAGGGTGGAGGATGTCTCTCTCTTGCGGTCAGCTGGTAAACCTGTGGATGCTGGTTTCAGGAGGCCAGCAGGAGCTTTGGGTTCCCCGCCCTGGCTCTTTGATCCGAGGGCAATGAAATCCCCCGGAGGTGGGTGACCTGGAAGAAACACACATCAGAAACAGTTGTTCTTCTCTGCTTCAAAGTGTGCCAAAACTAAATAAATGACACTGTGGTTGGCATCTTACCTGATGATTTTGCAGCACTCGGGCGTCTAAGAATTGTTGGTTTTGGTCGATTCATCTTTACGAATGTGCAAAAGTCAAACCCAAAGTCTGAGCACGTCAATCAGATGTCATCACCTGGATTTAGACTAATCTCTGTGTGCCAGAACACAAAGAAACACAGAATTAACAGATGCACAACACTGGTTAGGAACCAATAGTAGCTGTTAGCATCACCCGGTTAGTTACAATATTAATAATTTCGTCTATTATACTCATGTTTTTCATTAACATTTGTGTACAGTCTTTGTTGACAGGCGGTAATAGTTAACGGTATTATTATTATTTATTCTGTACGGCATGACAATAAGGGACATGGGTATGGTTGTTAGCATCTCCAGTTAGCCTACATGGATCTAACACTGAAACGGGGTCGCGTTTATCTACAGGGACCCAAACAAACATTAATTGACTTAATTGAAAAGAGCTCACTTGTTTAATTGGCCTCATCAAACTAGTGGTTTTCAGTCTGTACGCCGCAAGCTAATGTGTATCGAAAACATTAAAGCGACTCCGTGCTAACAGGCTGCTCGCTGATACGTTCTTCTTCTTCTTCTTCTTCGTCTTCTCGTTTTCTACATAGTAGCGAAGGTCGCCACCCTGTGGTACGGAGGGTCGAGCGACGCAGTTAAGTAACGGAACAGTAGCAGCTGTTAAATTATTTAAAGCCACATGACAGGAACATGTCATCTTCAAATAAAACCTGTCGACTTGGCCAGTAATCCAAGACTTGCACAAATAAAATGTCATTTCTGTTAATCTCATTAACTTTAAAATGCTGCACATAAACGGGGGAGGGGGGGGGGGGGTTCCACTGAGACACAATGCTCCGTCTTTCTTCTCGTAAACTGTTCACAACATTCTCACCACAACATCACACTCCTCCACACACACACACACACACACTTTAAACTGAGGAAAACAAAAACGTCACTATGATTTGCCAGTAAACAAGTAAAATTACATCAGTGCATTTTAATTGCTCTGTTTACAAGTGTTTTCATTACGTAATGTAACCTTTAGTGGATGATACATCCACAACTTGACAACTTCCCTGACTCACATTTTCTTCATGAGGTTTTGCGTTTCACACTTGGGCGATGCAGCTGCAAAAAATGACCAGCAGGTGTCACTATTATACAGACCGCATTTTATTTGCTGCCTGTATGAGCAGAGCAGACGTCCCAATATTTTTACACACTGGTTTTAAATGTTTACCACTTTTAACACAAGGTGGCAGTGCAAGTCTCTGTTTCACTGCACTCCAGCATAATCATCTCATGACTCGAGCCGGACCTGAAACAGCAGAATCACAACAAATCAGGATCTCAATTCAAATAGAATTTCATCAGTCACAATAACAGGATCACATCTGGTGATGATACTGTCCTTTATTGGCAGTGCAAGTCTCTGTTTCACTGCACTCCATCATAATCATCTCATGACTCGAGCCGGATCTGAAACTGCAGAATCACAACAAATCAGGATCTCAATTCAAATAGAATTTAATCAGTCACAATAACAGGATCACATCTGGTGATGATACTGTACTTTATTCATCCCCGGGGGGGGGGAATTCTTTTGTCACAGCAGTAACAATAATTATACAAAAAAAAAAAAAAATACAGAAATGTTCAAAAAGTAAATCACAACAACAAGAGCAAGGATCAAAGCATGGGAGGACAGATGAATAGTAAAGAACATACTGAGTTAATTCATACTAAAATCAGTGGAATAGCTTGATTGACTGTTGCAATCAGGAAAACAGAATAATGGATTATAAATCGTAGCAGTGGTTATAATAAATATGGTCAAGAGCAATGATATAAGTTATATTAAGACTAACGTAGTCGAACTAATGCTCGTCTCATGAGGAGACATTGTAAAGTGATGGGTTACAGAGTTTACAGAGAGCTGTTGTAGATCCTGATGGCTGATGGCAGGAACGACTTCCTGAATCTGTCTGAGTCTGCTGGAGAACGTGCTCCCCTGAGTGCAGAGGATGTGGTGGAGAGGACGAGCAGGGTTTCCCATGATGGAAAGCAGTTTGTGATGATGTTTGTAATGGTATGATATATATATATATATATATATATATATATATATGATATATATGTTTGGGACTCGCCTGGAAAAGAGCAGGACCAGAACACAGAATACATACTGGGTTGTTGCATGCAGTGAAACAGAAGCCACAAAGACAACCATCAAAGTGCAAAGGGTAACAGGATGCAGATTGTTTCAATGTGGAGTCATATGGTGAGTCGTTTATCAGAGACTCATAATGAGTCACACACAAAACAGCAACGCACATGTAGGCCTAACTTGTTCTGATCAATTACAGCAAGTGGATTTTCATCCTTCCAGCTGTTTTCATTCTTTAACATCCATAATAATCTCCATATTTAGTCCCGCCTGTGGTCAGCAGCGGTGATGAGTTCATTCCTCAAACATTACTAAACTCTGACATGACTCTCAAACATAGAAATGAGCAACTCAACTGTCATATTCAACAGGCTGTGCTCCACCTGCTCGCTCTCCTCACGCTCCCGAGCTTTTATTTTGGTAATGAGATGGTTGTCAGTGTGGTGAAGCAGCGAGAGGGTTGATCAGATCACTGGTGGAAGCCGGGTCGACGCCGTGACCATGCAGCTGTGAACCCTCCAGCTGGTTACGTCAAGTGTTTTCATATGAAACACATTTGGGTGAAGTCAGTGGAAGGTCCGGTCACTGGTCCAAATGAAAACTTGTGTCATGAGAGAAGCTGGGGAAAAAAAATAAAAAGGAAAAAAAAAAAATCAGCAAAAACAATTCTTGTACTTTTGTAAGTAGCCCGGACTGTGCCAGAGGCTGCTGCCTCATGCGCTTGGTATTCCCAGTTAATTCCTGAACAATGTGAAAACACTCGGAGGGAGAAAATGTAAGGTATCGTTTCATGCTTTGAACTGAGTGTGATTTATTCGGTTGAACGTTTAACGCCATGACATCAGCGCGAGGCATCCAGCGGGGCCACTATTAACCCTTTCACTCGCTGATGATCTGGATTTGGACGAGAGAAGACGTCTCGTTACAACCGGGGGGCCTCTTTGCACAGGATCCGATTTCTGAGTTCAACAGTCAGCGAGTTAAAACAAAGCAGGACCAGTGAGTCAGTCTCACTTCCTGTAATTCAACACGGCCTGGAGGAACCTGGACCCACAGCACGCTGATCTAACGAAAACCCCGACAGGTCGGCTGTTTTCACATTGTCGGACACATATTGTGGTGTATTTCAGGTCGCGTGTGTAAACTGCTGCCAGATGGAGAGTAACTGGGTGATATGGCATTGACTGAGCAGCTGGATGTCCCACTGATCTCCAACGACAGAGGTCACACTGCACAGCTCTTTCTCTTTGGCAGCGTAGACACAAAACACAATGTAATCTGTAATCTGTAATCTCAATGTAATTACAATGTAATCTCTCTCTTTTTTAATGGTTTCTCTCTGTTCCATGAACGTAATGTCACTAAATGTCACATCATCTTTTTTCTCTCTCTCTTTTTTGATCGCCCCTCCGCATCTCTCATCTCATCTCATCTCATCTCATCTCATCTCATCTCATCTCATCTCATCTCATCTCATCTCATCTCACTTTTATTATACTCTACGTTTTAAGCTAACCTATCTCATACAAACTATTAATATTTTTCTCAATGCAACAAAAAAAAATGTTAGAGATGATCTTTGATCTTTTTGATGCTGATTAAGTTCTATTTGCATTTGATGCGACGTGCAGTGCTTCGGCATCTCTCATGCAGCCCTTGATCTCTTATAAATAGTCAGGGTGTTGGTTTGTTGAGTCACCGGCCATTAGGCAGGACAGAAACCGGGACCTAACACAACCATGGCTTCTGGCACGAAGCTGAGGTAACAGGCGACGAATTCCCAGGAACCAGTCAGTTTAGCTGGAAGCGGGACTTTGTGGTTTGTACAAACGAATATTCCACGCGTGACTCAGAGAGTCAATATCCAGTGATGTTTGCTTTGAAAAAAAAAGGAAAAGTGAAAAAGCTTCTCACAGAGGAGAGAGACATAGGAACAGTGAAAGTCTGAGGCCTTTTTTGGCCTAAATAGTTGCTGGATTATATTCTGAACATTTATCAGTGACTTAATGATCGTCAACGAGTCAGACTGAACGTTAGGATCCCAATTACATCATGCGTTGTTGTGACTCTGAGTTTCCTCTCTTGTCTCCCCACTGGCTAAACATGGCAACGTTACACACAAATCATCATGGGACAAATGATACGATGATGAAGCTGCTTTTGACCTGAAATGGTAAAAAATCCATCTATCTATCTATCTATCTATCTATCTATCTATCTATCTATCTATCTATCTATCTATCTATCTATCTATCTATCTACCGGTATCTATCTATCTAT
>JAFBJQ010004353.1:0-39225 GCA_016785345.1 Trinectes maculatus | reverse complement strand
TATCTATCTATCTATCTATCTATCTATCTATCTATCTATCTATCTATCTATCTATCTATCTATCTATCTAACCTGGGTCTCGTCAGCAGGGAATAAAATGGGAAAGTGAATCGTCCTCTTCTTTGTGTGTTCTGTCTGATCCCTGTCGCCCGTGTCGCGTTTACAGTGTAAACGCCAGTGCGTTTGTTTTTCACAGGCACCACGGTCCGAGGGCAGCCTCAAGGCCGCACAGGTCCGTCTTAACAGGGAAAACAGGGGAAAAAACAGGAATAACAGGGAAAACAGGGAAAAACAGGGATAAGAGGGATAAGAGGGATAGGAGGGATAAGAGGGAGACCCACGGTGGAGCAGAGCAGCCCTTTGAAAGCCTCCTGACTTCACATATTTACAGTCAGGAGTTAATTACCCAGAATAACCTGTGACGCTGCTGGCAGCAGTGCAGTTGAAATAAGAGCGGTCCTGGGACTGCTGGGTTACTACAGCACATACTTTCCTCAGGAATGGAATGCAGCCGCGTCGGCTGCTGCCTCTGCTGCTGCTGCTGTGGATCTCAGGTCCAGAGGAGCGAGGAGGAGCGAGGAGGGGGGAGGTGGAGGGAGGTGGAGGTCCTCTCTGCTCATAGGCACATGTTGGAGTGGCTTGGAGTCTGGAGGTGACGGGAGCAGAGGGAATCTTGAGGAGTCACCTCACCTTCATGTCCTGGATTCTGGCTCCAGTGTCTTTGTACACATTGGTTTTGTGAAGTAAGCAAAAGCAGTCGTCAGGATCTGGCTTCTATTTATGGCCTCCCCCCCCACCCCACCCGTCCTCATCCCCCCTCCCTCCCTCCCCTCCCTCCCAGACTGACGTCAGCAGAAAGTTATTTTCATGAATGGAGGGGGCGGTCACGAGGAATCGGTGACGTGAGTGCTTGCGGAAGCAGAGCGTGGAATGTTGGGACATTGTTGTTGTTTTGGAGTTAATTTAGTACGAGGATCCGCCGCCGCTCGTCCGCCGGACCGTGTGCGCCAAACCGTGTGCGCCATCCGCGACGCCTGTGCGGGGAAACAGCCCGACGCTCCACGCTCCACGGACCCGCGTCCACAGAGGTGAGGTGCGTCTTCTTCTACTTCTTCTTCTGTTGTTGTTGTTGTTGTTGTTTTGAGGGGGGGTGTTTTGACATACCTGTGTAAACATCTCAGGTTGTCACGGTGACGTTGTCGGGCCACGCAGACTTATGTGTGATGGGATCACACGTGTTTTGTTTTGTTTTGTTTTGTTTTTTGGATCGCGTGGACGTTCACTGTGGGACTGCGGTGTCGCGCGCGGACACGTGTTGTGTTGGAGTAACATAAAGCAACCCCCCCCCAAAAAAAACAGTGTGTGTGTGTGTGTGGGGGGGGGGGGGGTTAGATATGTAGGTAGAAAAATAACCTTCAGCTTGTTTGTTTCCACTTTTTTTATGTCGATTTAAAAATGAAATGGTAACTTTACATAACCGGACAGTGACGTGAATGTTGGGACATTGTTGTTGTTTTGGAGTTAATTTAGTACGAGGATCCGCCGCCGCTCGTCCGCCGGACCGTGTGCGCCAAACCGTGTGCGCCATCCGCGACGCCTGTGCGGGGAAACAGCCCGACGCTCCACGCTCCACGGACCCGCGTCCACAGAGGTGAGGTGCGTCTTCTTCTACTTCTTCTTCTGTTGTTGTTGTTGTTGTTGTTTTGAGGGGGGGTGTTTTGACATACCTTTGTAAACATCTCAGGTTGTCACGGTGACGTTGTCGGGCCACGCAGACTTATGTGTGATGGGATCACACGTGTTTTGTTTTGTTTTGTTTTGTTTTTTGGATCGCGTGGACGTTCACTGTGGGACTGCGGTGTCGCGCGCGGACACGTGTTGTGTTGGACTAACATAAAGCACCCCCCCCCCAAAAAAAAACAGTGTTGGGGGGGGGGGGGTAGATTTGTAGGTAGAAAAATAACCTTCAGTTTGTTTGTTTCCACTTTTTTTTGTCGTTTTCAAAATGAAATGGTAACTTTACATAAGCGGACAGTGACGTGAGACGGTTTAATAAATAAACGGCATAAATCAAATCAATACATCAAAATGTTTAACGAACATTAAAATGTGTAAATTAAAAATCAGTTTAAATGTTACGTTGTTTTCCCCATTAAATCGACGTCATCATTATGTCACTGAAAGGTAATAAAGGCGTCATAGCAACGAAGCGTCAGCCATTATTATTATTATTATTATCAGCCTATTATTATTATTGTTGTTGTTGTTTTGTTGTTGTTGTTATTGTTTTGTTGTTTGTTAGTGGCGGGTTGTTTACCGTTTAACCCACTTCCTGTCTCTGTGTTGAGCTAATGGAGGAAACAGAGGTGTGATCAGCTCGTTGAAATCAAACGTGTATTTGTTGTCTTGTGTTTGTAAAAAGCTACAACACCAGGCTGCGTTTGACGCTGGTAGCAACACGTGGTGTGCATTTTAGACATGTGGGACAAAGGGCACGACGGGAAGTCAGACCACCAGGACAACAGCAGCCTGTGTGTGTGTGTGTGTGTGTGTGTGTGTGTGTGTGTGTGTGTGTGTGTGTGTGTGTTTCCTCAAACAATAAATCACCTCTGAGAAAGAGGCTTTTTATCTTCCACACTGTCCTAAAGATGAGGAAACTGTTTCCTCAAACAATAACAAACTTTTTTTATACTTTTACCTTAGAATTTTTTTATTTTTTATTTATTTTTTTGCCCTTTTGTCTTTCCCTCAGTGACTCGGCCTGGTGACTGTGTAACAGCTGTGTCATTAATAGGTGGAACATATTAGTAACTTGTTCCACGTGGATGATCACAGATTTGTGCCCGAGAGGCTTTTTGATCTGATTCACTGTTGTTTCTGATGTGTGTGTGTGTGTGTGTGTGTGTGTGTGTGTGTGTGTGTGTGTGTGTGTGTGTGTGTGTGCGTGTGTGTGCGTGTGTGTGTGTGGAGAGAGAGCGGGTGCAGACCTCTGTCATGAGGTTAACATGTGGTTGCATCTTCCAAAGTGATGATGTCTTCTTCTCTGGGAGGGGGAAGTGAGACGGGCTGACTCACTCTACCACCACCACCACACCAGTCAGTGTGTGTGACAGTGACAGGGCACGCCAAGAGAACCCCCACCCCCACCCCCCCCCACCCCCGCCCCCCCCGGAGACACAGGATCAGTTTAACTGGGCCCCGGCTCGGTGCTGTGTCTCATTTCTCTGGTCAGAGGTGATTAATGAAAGTGAGGCAGGAAGCTGAGCGTCAGTGTGAACTGTGTTGTGAAAGGCAAATAACTGTGGTTAGTGATGAGTCACAGGGAAATCTTTTTTTTTGGGGGGGGGTCGAGTTTTGACTATTGACTTTGGAGGCTGGCAGTTTTACACACACACACACACACACACACACACACACACACACACACACACACACACACACACACACACACACACGCACACACACACACACACACACACACACACACACACAGGCGGTAAGGCATGAATGTGTGAACAGGCCTGTGACTCTGTCAGTTTTACACTGTCTGCCACACACAGCCATCTGCCTCCTTCTCTGCCTCCTTCTCTGCCTCCTTCTCTGCCTCCTTCTCTGCCTCCTTCTCTGCCTCCTTCTCTGCCTCCTTCTCTGCCCCCTTCTCTACCTCCTTCTCTGCATCCTTCACTGCCTCCTCCTCTGCCTCCTTCTGTGCCTCCTTCTCTGCCCCCTTCTCTGCCTCCTTCTCTGCCTCCTCCTCTGCCTCCTTCTCTGCATCCTTCACTGCCAACTTTTCTGCATCCTTCTCTGCATCCTTCACTGCCTCCTTTTCTGCATCCTTCTCTGCATCCTCTGTCTCCGACTGACTGGATCTTGACCGGTGATGTCAGGTGTGTCAGAAGCCTCTAAGTAATTCCCGTATTTATCCCGTGAGCCATTTATTGGGAATTCCTCGTCCACTTGCTGATTCAACCGTTGCTCTTTTCCCTTTGCCAACTCCCCAATCCCAGTGTGACTCAACCTCCAAACACTTTACAGCTCCACAAACGTTCAAACTTACGTTGTTCATACTCACGTCATGTACCAGGCTCTGAAATCTGGATTATTATGATTATGATTATGATTATTAGCAGTGTTTCCAACATGAGAGCTGTGGGCTGGAAAGTGAGAGGCCTGGTGTCAGCGTTTTGGAAACAGGACATTCATATTTTCCCTTTTGCTTCACACATTCCTGAATCCAGAGGAAATAAAAACACAGACGGCGATGCCCTTATGTGCTTCTGCATTCTTGACATTTCTTTTCATCCCGCCGTCCTTGATTGGGAGATTATCTCCGCTCAGATATTCGCTGACTTCTCCTCCCTTTCCGCACACAGGTTCCGGTGGTCATTCCAACCGTTTCCTAAGGTTTTCTGTACTTTTCCTTCCTCCCCGCGAAACAACGGGAGTTTCCAGGAAACGTCAGACCGGGAGGGTGTGATTCCCTGCCGCTGGTCGTCGCTTTTACCAGTAAACAGCGTGACTCACTGCTCAGCTATGCTCTCCATTTCCTTCACACAGTATCCCACCAAATGTGCTGCGCTGGGGAAAGACAGACTGAACGCAGCCTGTCTGAGGCGAATCCTCTCCACCTCCTGGAGAAATGTGCCGGGAAAGCAAGAGAAGCTTTCTCCCAGGAATGTGGCGGAGTGTCACGTCTGCTTTCTGCTTCACCGACTCACAAAGTGAAACAAAACACAGGAGGGAAACAAGCCAACTCTGCATTTATCCCCCGAGCACCAGCACGAGCGCGAGCACGAGCGCGCACGTCTTTGATGTGTTGTTTATTTTAGGGGCCACCGGCCGGGGCCCCTCAGTTACCTGCTGGAACCCGAGTGCAGCCTTGAACTTGACCAGATGCCCGAGACCTTTACAACATAAACATTTGGCATCGGTGAGTGAAAAGAGAAAAAGGGCCCACAGGTTTATGGGGAGTGGAGTGGACGCACAGGAACGTGTTCGCTCACAGCTGCTTTGAGTCACGTCGGTTTGTGCAGATGTCTCTTCTTGTTTTCCTCGTCTTGAAATAGTCGGTTCAGTCCCTCAGAGAAACGCCAGCACGCACAGAACAAAGCAGCAGGTCTGCACCCGGCCGCCCACATCAAATAAAACACTGGTGCGACCTCCATGTTTCCCCCTGCATTGTTGTGACGCTGCGTCATCAATGGGCAATGACAGGAACATCAGTCATCAGGAGAACGTGGCAAGGGCGGAAAAAACTCAAGTTGAAAAATGTAAAAATGATTGTCGTCGATATCATAAGGCCACATGTGTCACAGGAAGGTGTTGACCTCTGACCCCACGGCCTTTCGCTCGATCGGGCGAGTGAGTGACGTGAGACGCCGCTGAATTCCAGACTATTCCACACACACGCACACACACACGGGTGCATCACAGGACGCGTTTAGCCTGCGTGTTTCTTCTCGGCCGCACATTTGTTTGCGTGTGTGCATGTGAGGCTTTGCACATGTGTGTTTGTGTGTTCGCTCAGGAATGCGGTTGTGTTCCCTCTGCCCTCAGACATCTGCAGCTTCTTCCCTGACGTGTTTTCGAAGACTCGTTTCCCCCCCCCTCACACAAACAACGCAGACGAATACGAGTTAGCGCCAGAACCAGCGGCCCCTGACTTGTTGTGAAACGCGTTTGTCTCGTCTGCGTGGTTAGAACTCCTAAAGAGCCGATTTGGCTGCCTGACTCCGTTTCTGTGTTTCCTCTGAGGAAACCTTTGGCATCCCGATCAGGAAAACCTTGTCCCCGTGTGAGTTGCAAAAACATAAGCACATGCCTCAAGAATTTCAGGGAAACAGCTTGGCCCCTCGGCTCAGGCTGGAGGCCTCCTGTGTGAGGAGAGGGGAGGCCCCGCGCCGCACCTCCATGATATTTGCATGGAATATACCCAGGGACCCCCGCTGACGCAACACCGCTCCAATCCGAGCGTTTGGGCCAACTCGCTGTCCAGGAATGTTTTATTTTTGTTTTTCATATTTATTTGAAGCTGCCGAAACGTCCGATGATGCAAGACTCAGCAGATGTTCTCCACGCATGCAGACAGGAGAGCGTTTGGCTCTGGGTGGAGATGTTTTGCTGGTGCATGCATCTCCCGTCCGTCTGTTTTCCATTTGCGATGTGCAGCTAATGCTGATGGAGGACGACTGGAGCCGAGCTCCCATCAGCGAGAGACAGGGACAAAGTTGTCTGTGTTCGTCAAAACAAAACAATTTGCTTTTCCATCAGCAAAGTCCCTCGCAGCGATATCTGAAGCCAGAGGACGTGAGGACGTGAGGACGGGAGGACGTGATGAACGTCCCCGCAGGAACAGCCACACCCAGCGTGTTTTGCTACCATGAAAGTGGCAGCTAACAGGCCTGCAGAGACTATTTGTCCTCTTCCTGACAGACCGTTGATCACATGCTGACTGAAATTGTTGAGTTGGCAGAAATCGGTGTCGGGCTAAATATATCCCGCAGAGTTAAATAAGGGCATGGAGCGGCTCAGGGAAGCCCAGTGAAAGGGGATACAGCCGGAGAGACGCGGCCTTAAATCCATAGACTGCATTGTCTCGCAGCAGAAATACACGAGTGACTACACAGGAAACTATTTGTGCGTGACACACACACCATCGCCAGGAATTTTCCACACTTGAAAGTTCAGCACAACTGTAAACGCTGATGCTGATGTGACGCTTTGTCTGAATGTCTGACATGAGGCGGCGGAGAGGCGTGGACACACTCTGTCCCCGTGGACACACTTTGTCCCTGTGGACACAGAGACACATGGGAATTCCAGGGACAAACAGGAACTCTGGACACAGGCTCCCTTTGACTTGATCAGCGCAAGTCGGCGTTTCTTATTTGTACTATGTATAGGCCGCGCTGTGGTTATGAATGAGGCTTGTTTATCCCTCCGACGACCATGTGACCCTGCACTCCCACGCCCATTGGCGGGGTGTTTCCATGGCAGCAGTGGAGCATGGAACAGTGTGCTGGTGGTCAGGTCCTGAAATGGAGCCCTGGGGGGACGTGAGCCTCTCACAGGATCACAGCTCAGCCCGCTCGCTTTTTTTGGCCATGCCAGACAGCATCACCCCCCCCCCCTTCTAAAAACTGCCCCAGACATCACATAGGCAGAGGGCTCAGATGTGGAGGAGGGAGAGAGAGAGAGAGAGAGAGAGAGAGAGTTTCTAATCTTGCTTGGTCGACTGAACAACATTGTCAAAGCTCTCCTCCTTTTTCAAGTTAATAGTCTCTCTCTCTCTCTCTCCCTCTCTCTCTCCCTCTCCAGTGCTGGACCTTCATGATGTCATGCTGCCATCTACTGGCTCCACTCAAAACACAAATATTGGCACGTGACATGGTTCTGGAATGTTGTTGTGACGTGTTTTTAAAGTTGTGTTAATCAGAATATGCTCAGTGTCCCCCCCCCAGTGGCCCCCCCCCCCCCTGTTGTTTGAGTGAAAGTGTCGACACGGCAAATTTTAAATTACTCCGTTACAAGTGAAAGGAATCAAAATCTTACTTGGGTGAAAGTACTGCAAAATGTATCCAAGTACTCTTGTGTAGCCACTGTGAGTAAACTGTCACGTCTTTCAGTATTTATTATTATTATTTATTTATGACTCATCAGTTTAGTTGTATGATGTGTGACAGTATACAGAATTTAGAAGTAATTTAAGAAAAAAATGTAAATATCTATGTATCTATATGATATAATTATATAATAATATCTGTCTGTATCTATAGATTGAGAGGAAGTAGAGGTAATTGATTTCAGTAAAGTGAGGTCGTCTCACACTGTTGGATCTGCTTCTTCTTCTCCAGTGAGTCTTCTGTGAGCTCCAGGAACGTTGTCTGCATGCAGGGAATGACGTCTCCCTTCAGGACCAGCAAAGCTTTAAAGGTAAGCGTGACAGATCCCAGATCCCAGATTTCATTTTCCTGTCCCTCATGTCCCGACACGGTGTCCTTCTTCATGTCCTTCACTGCTCGTGTCCCGCAGGTCAAGAAGGAGGCGGGCGAGAATGCCCCGGCGCTCAGCGACGATGAGTTGGTGGCCATGTCGGTGCGGGAGCTCAACCAGCACCTGCGCGGGCTGACCAAGGAGGACGTGGTGCGGTTGAAGCAGCGGCGACGGACCCTGAAAAATCGGGGCTACGCCGCCAGCTGCCGCATCAAACGCGTCACCCAGAAGGAGGAGCTGGAGAGGCAGAAGATCGAGCTGCAGCAAGAGGTGGACAAGCTGGCCCGGGAGAACGCCAGCATGAGGCTGGAGCTGGACGCCCTGCGAGCCAAGTACGAGGCCCTGCAGTGCTTTGCCCGGACTGTGACCCGAGGGCCCCTCTCGCCGGGCAAAGGGGCAACCACCAGCGTCATCACCATCGTCAAGTCCTCCAACCACAACAGCTCCAGCCCGTTCTCAGCTCAGTCCTAGTGTCTGCAGGACTGGGCTCTCCCTCTCCTGCCTGGTCCTTCCCGGTTTCTGACCCCGCCTGACCCCGCTCATCCTGCGCTGAGAGGACGCTCAGCGGTTTGGACTGAGGGACGGAGCGGGGCGGCGAGCTCGGTGTGATGACCGTCCAAATTCACAACTTCATCTCCCTCCTTCTGTCCGAGTTACACAATCTACGTCGTCTGTGCACTGTGCAACCCCCCCACCCCCACCTCCACATCCACCAGCACCGGCAGAGTAATGGGCCTCTGTGACCCGACCTCCCCGACTGATGCCAGAGATCCGCTTTTACTTTGGTGTGGATAAAAAAAAAACAAGCCTCCGTGTGGCAGCACTGCTCCACGACAGCTTACTTTCAACAGTTTAGTCAGTGAAGCTCATTTTAAAGCCTTTTCCAAACGCTATTTTCATAACATATAACATAGAAGTGCCTCAGTGGAAGTTAAGCCAAAGAAAAGGTCGTGGGGTTGACCTATAGGAACTATAAGTGGGTTTATCAGCGTTGAGGTCGTGGTGACGTCTTCACCTGTAGCCACAGCTGCAGAGATTCGTTGGGTTTTAATTCTCCCGGCGCCGGGGGGGGGGGGGGGGGGGGGGGGGGGGGGGCATATTTCTTTGCATGCAGGAGGTTTGGCTTTTATTATATAGCACTTATAAAGAAACTGTTAAGAGGCAGTATAAAAGAAAACAATCCACACGGAAACGTAAGCTTACAATTTGAGATAATGACAGATAAAAGCGTTTACTGTGGCTTAAGTGCACAATGATTATATATGTGGTGTGACCACTCACTGCGTCAAGGTCAAGCCTTAGGTAACTGGCGGTGACCTCCGCGACAGCACTTACTGGCTGATGTTGTGATGCTGTCTTTGCTTCAGGCCACTCGTTGGTAGGTCATCCATATTGGATATATAGAGGAACGAGAGCGGTTCTTACAAGTGAAAAGCAGATTCAGCTTAACTTCCTGTATATTACAGATTATTGAACTCCCACTGCCTCCGCTGTTCCTCCACGGTTAAGAACTCCGTCCAGACAGAAATCATTCCGACCTCTGGGTCACCAGATGTGCCGCTGCCGGTGTTGGTCACTCTGAAACAGTAGCTCTTCACTTTGCTTTTGACACACTCTTCTGCAAGAGAACTCCTGACGCCCACAAAACAGCGGTGTCACATGACGAGCGTGCACGCACGCGGCGCGCGCGTGGTCGACAGCTTCCTCCTGGTGTGTGTTTGGAGACATTGAAATATAAAGTCCACTTGAAAGCGAAGCCGCTCATCCCGAGGATCCATTCCCTAATCTGGAGTGAAGTGAAACGAGATCGATGACGATGCTGATGATGATGATGATGATGTCAGGATTTTCTCTTGGCGAAGAGGACATGACTGTTCTTCCCCTGTTCGATAGCTGCAGTACGAACAGCACGGGGAACTTTGCTGCTGTACAACCTGCTGTGATTTTTAAGCAGGGGCGTTGTTGTTGTGTTCTTACTCTCATTTTGTATTTTCACCTGGTTTCTATGTTGATACAATCTATGTTTTCTTCCTGATACTTAGTTTTATATGCATATACAGTATATTAAATATATATATATATATATATATATTACATATTTTTTTATATTTATGTCTTTTAGTATCTTGGGAGTGGTGTGATTCTGTAATCCATCTATGAAGTCTAGTTATGGTGATGATTGACCCTTTTTTTCCTGACAAAGTTGTATTCACATTTACAATGAGAAAACTGTTCTCATAACTTAAACCCTCTCTGTGAGTATTTATACCCATGAACGGTTCTTCTCAGCACATTTGCTAGTTGTCTAATCCACACATTGGACAGAGTGACTACAGTTACATTTGGGCTGAAGTTAATTATCGCTAACGGGTCAAGAATGAGCTGTTTAGAAAACTCTTGACTGTTGGTAAAAAGCACATGTGCATCTGTCAAAACCCATAAATCCCTTTGTGACACGACAGACACTACAGATGTACACTTAGCAAAGTGAGAGGGCGGAAGTCAAACTATCTATGCAAGAGGATTTCACATTATTTACATAATATATTGATACATATTTATGCCAAGTATCTGCTCTTTAGCACGTGCATCACTGATCACAAAAACACCAACGTCACAAATTGCCTGAGACTAAAACAAATGTAAAAATAAAAATGTGCAAAGACTCGAGCTGCATGTAAAAACCTGTCAGCCATTGTGGACTCTACGCTATTTGACATTGTAATTAAGTCGACAGTTTCTAATGATGATGATGATGATGATGGTAACGCTTCTGTAGCCGTGAAGCGACTTTACCTGAAAGCAAACCCGAAGCTGCTAAAGACTGTCCAACTAGACCTGTTCGGTCTGATGTCAAACGAGTCACAGAAACATGTTTACACAAGTCGTTTTTCCTTCGCGTTATCTAACGAGACAATTCCGCTCCAGTCGGCACGTTGCGATGCCCTCTGCTGGGAAACCATTCAAAGCCGAATGCTGTTAAATAACACGGTTACTGTATTTGGATCAGAGGCGAGTGCTTTGCAGCACAAACCATATAAAACCAGTTAACACTCTAAAAGTATGTCATTCTGTACTGTGCCATAGTGAAAGACAAACCTCTCTGCAGGTGAATTAAGTGCTTTGACTTTACACCTACGTCCTGTGTGACCCAGCGTGCTCTGAAACACGTGATGCTCTTGCCTGACACAATAATTAGCATTTATAGACAAGACACGTTTTTAACAACAGTAGAAACAAAGCTGCGAAAACTTTTTAAAGTCCATTTAGTTTGTATTATGCAGCTATGAATATTTTATGGTCGAAGAGACATAAACATTACGTACAAGTTTTTGCTAAAACTGAACATCTGAATATCAATTATTTTACTTTTAGTCTTATATGAACCATGAAAATGCAATTTTTATGAGGAGAAACGAGGTTGCTCATCTTGACTAAGATAATCAAGATTATGAACTCATATTTTATTGTCCTGAAAAAACATCTGAGTAAATAAGCTGTCTCACACAAGCTTCGCCAGCCCCACAAGCTACAGCGTTTAATTTTAGCCATGTAGAAAATCAGATTTATTATTGCAGATTGAAGAGATTGTTTGTGCCCATACGTTCAGAAAAAAAACTGTGTGTGGGTGAAATAATGTTTGAAAATCATTGAATGTCAGTTCAACAGCAGCAGTTTCTATGTTCACTTTGTTATTTTGTTTTTAGAGATTCGTGGATTTCCTTGTTCTGAGTATGGGATGGTAACAAGGCGGCGTGTCTACGAGTATGTACCCTTCACAGCTTGTCATTATTCCGCTCATATATTTTTGATATTTATTTCATTGATTTGTGTAATTAAAAAAAAAAACACCTAAATTATTTTTTATTTTCCGTTCATTTATTTACATTTTTGTCTCCTCAAAGAACTACCCTCATGTACAAATTAAAGCTATTTGTTTCTGCTCTGATTGAAAACATGGTAAATTATTCCTATAAACAGATCTGCTGTGTCTGTTTTGTACTTTCAAATAAAGCTTTTTCCCCCCCTCTCATCTCAAAGTGGATCATGACTCACTCTGATCTGAGACGTTTAAACCTTTACAAACACTTTATTTTGCATGAGTGCTAAACAGACATCAGTCACAACTCCTTTGCATATTTTAACTGTAAATTCATTTCTGCTTTCCCAGAAAGTCAGCTATCATTGGCACAAGAGAGTATTAAAATTCAACAACCTGTGATTTCTTATAGAAAACTAGCCTTCAACAACTAATGTACTTGTGTATCTCTCACGTGACAGTGAAAGAAAATAGGGGCAGAGTCTTATAAGCACACAGATACGTTGGTGTTTGGTCCGACTACGTCTGCACTGCACACATCAAAAGCATAAAAATCTTCCCGAAGTATAATTCAAAGAAAGATTTTTTTTTTTAAAAAAACGCTAATAATATATTAAAACACCACAATTTACAACAATCAAATTCTGCACATAATTCATAATCCCTGGGATACGAATAGTTGTGTGAACACATCAAACACAATGGTGCTCTCATTTGTTAGTGATAGTGTCGAGGTTGCAAAAAGACTAAGTGACAACCTTTGCTAAAATGATGGCTGGTCTAGTTGCACTAAATTACACGTGTGTGCGTGGTGGGGAGACAGGTTTATCCTGTGTGTCCAAGTCTGCAGTCTCAGGTGCCTGCTCGAAACCAAATGTGTATTTGAATCATTTCTTCCATTTGTCAGGAAACCATCAGGAGAACCTCTCAGGAAATACTTAAAAAAGAGATGGTCCTTAAAATGTCGTTCCCAGCTATCCTAGATTCCCTGCTTCCCTCACCCGCTGCTGCAGACCGTATCAATCACCTCCTTGTTGAAAGTGACATGAATCAGTGGGAATACACTTCAGTTGGCCCGGAGGTCGAGCACTGACGAGGGACGCTGCTGAACATCCAGCAGCTTGATGTATAAAAAATGATGTGACAAAAATAATAATAATAATCATAATAATAATAATCATAATGGCTGCTGACTTTACTGACACAGTGAAGGTGATGTTCTTTTCTTTCGATTACTGCTTGCAAGATGCTGGCAGATCACTTCTCTCATCACTGAGCTAGTTTAAAGAGGTTTATCAATTTTATCCCCCATCTCTGTGTGCTAACAATATTCACTGAAGACATGATAAAACAAAACAGTCCGTTTTAAATACTGGGAAAATGAAAATTAAACACCTGGATTCAATCCAGCTCTGTGCAATATGCGATATATAGCTGTTACCCCAGGGGGTCAGAGATGGGGGTGGCAAGGACACAAACACCTGGATCCTGTTGGGAAATTGCCTAGAGTTCGTCATCAGAAGTAATCAGCATGATTTTGTCAGGTTTGCGGGAGCCTTTGTTCCCCGTTACCACTTTTCCGTTCGTGCTGGGCTGGACCACCTCCTGCGTGGACTGCTGGGTGTACTGCTGGTAGGCGGGGGAGAAGTTGTGGATAGCATCCTGCACCATGTCGCCAGGGTTTATGGTTTCCTTCAGACCGCTGGAGATGCTCTGCATCGGAGGGATGATCTCTGCAGGAACGAAAACAAAAACAAAATTCTATGAGACTTGTGCACTGGTAATTCTCAGATCCTCATGTAAATGGTTTCACCTTTTTGCAGCTGAATCTTATACAGAATTGCATGAAGATAAAAATCAAACCAAAAACACAAAAAATATCTGATTTCTAATAAACAAACAAACAATTATTAGTACTAGTGTTCTGTAGACCATTAAAAGCAACGTAGCAATAATATAGAATAATAAAAAAACAGCAATGGAGGATTTATTTCTTTCATCATGGCCTTTTCACAGGGTGCAGTCTATAAATGGACTGAACACAATTCAGAGCCGCCGTCTCTATCGATGGCCGCTTAGTGCCCAGCTGTGAGCCAGGCCCAATTCACCCCAGAACTCAAAGGGTGTCGGCAGACATTCGCATCCGCCTGTTTCAGGGTCACTGGCGGTGCTGTCTGGGTTGGACTGGAGGTGGCACAGAGAAGGGAAAAGGTGGGGTTGTGATACAAAGCAGTTAGGCACGGTCTGCTAAGCTTCTCCCCCCAGCCCGCCGTCCCTGTTTGCAGGGCTGAGGCAGATGAAGAGCAAACCGGAGGTGTTGCAACCTCTGCAATCGCATACATCAGCGCCTCAGGGTGAGCAGGAAGCAGCAGAGCTAAAAAGTTTGGTTATAGAAACGGACAGGATGCCTGAAGTAACAGAGCAATCACGAAAAAATAACCATAACACTCCAACCCTGTGGAGAAATGGTATTATTCTAATACTGTAAAGGGGCAGCGCAATGAATAATGGATTGCTCTCCATGTGAGCATGAGTGAGAGTGAAAACCATTCATTTTAGGCAAAAATCAAAAGAAGTCATTTAATTACCTTCTTCTTTTGATTTTTGCTTTGATTTAAAAATAAAATAAGAAAAGGCCATATCACGCCGATACAGAATCGCTCCGGTTTTCCTGAGCACTTCCAGTAATTCTGCATATAAAGCAGCTCAGGGGGACAGATGGTTTCCTATGGAAGGGAAGAAAAATGGCAAAATGATTGATATCGCTGCGGAGGGCTTTTCCCTCGGCTTCCATTTGTCTTTCACTTGAACGCAGCATTGACGTCAAAGGGGCGCCCCACGTTCCCTGCTAGTTACAGTAATGTACTCTGAATTCCTCTTCATCTTCCTCTGCCTTTATTTTAATGGCATCTGTCCGCTGAGCCGTGAGTAACTACATTTCCCCTCAGGCTGAGGGCTACTCCTGCTGACTTACAGCCCGACTGGCGCACAGCTCACCACAGCACTGTACTTAAATGTATAAATCTGAAAATGTGTAGACATCTGAGCTTGGAAATTGCATAGAGCGTTCAGACTAAAGCACTAACCAGGCACTTCATTTTTTTTCTCCTGGTAGACGGTGCAGGTGAAGGCATATCGGAGGGCGATGGCAGCGAAGAACATTTCGATGCAGATGATGAAGTTCTGCCAGCCTGCCGCCACCGTGCCGGCGCCGACCTCCTCTCCGTCGATGAAGAGCGCGTTGGGGATGACGCCGCAGCGTTCCAGGATGGCCAGCACCATTCCTGCAAATCCACGACACATTAATCCTTTGTGTTCTGGCCCCGAGACCAAAATGCACAGGTGTGAACTTACCTTGCCAGAAGGACAAGAAGATGACGGATTTAATTGTGAGGAATTTGAGCACCGGTTCGTACGGCCGGAGCAGGTCACTGGTTGCGAAGAAGAAGAGGAAGAGAGCGTAGAGGGCCAGGCTGACTGAGAAGTTGTAGATAATCGTGATATACAGGTATCCGCCATTCACACTGCACAAAAACAGACACAAATTTACAGGCATGGGACATCTTTCCATTCCGTCTCCATCTTTGATCATACAATGCAAGTGCAACACTTAAAAATAATAAAGATGCTTTGGGTTTGCGTCTTCTTGGCTCCGGAAGCATCTGATGAAATATAGACAATCTGCCCGTTTCTTGTCAGCCTGCCTTTCTACCCTCTCTGCATTCTGCAGAGCGTCTCCGAGGATTCAGCTGTGACTACACTAATTACTACCCGGCAGAATAGAGTGCATGGTTGGATGAAAGTATATAAGTAAACAATCTGTGAATAATCACAGAGATTCAGCGCGGAGCTTATATAAAAGGTTTTTTCCCCCCGCCTGCTACTTTTGAGTTGGAGTATGCAGAGAAACGAGCAGGCAGGGTTTAATCACGCCTATCACACGGCTCCACGGTAAGAGGGTGATGAAATAAAGCAGGTTGGAAACTTCAGTCTGCAACACTCATTATAGTCTTTTTTCCCTAAGTAGTTGAGAACAAGAGTGTTGTCGCAGCCGAATCTTCAGATACTCAAGTCGGAGGTGCACAAGAAGTCAGAGTTTATTTTACAGCTTTTGATTAAATGTTGAAGACATTTTTATCGACCATATCACCTGCTGCGTATTCTCTCGAGACCCTTGCTGGTTCTTCTGAAGCACGAAACATGCCGAAATTAAAAATTTAAGGCTGCCATTTTCCCCGCAGCCTTTGCATCACTTGACATAAGTCAAAGTATGAGATGAAACAATACATCTCACTTCAACACGCGTGTTGTGTGACATACAATGAAAATTTAGGAGCGTGATTTCAGAGCACTTGCTACATTTGTACAAAACTAGAAACAACATAATTTCTTTAGTCCATATTGTGAAACTCCTGAGTTATGTATTGCAATATAAACAATACCCGGGGGGGCTGCGATTAGGACGGTGACACAACTGGGCCAACATTCAGCACAGCACGTGGCAGCAGAGTTAGAACCCGGCACTTTTCAATTGGAAATCAAATTCTTCATTTACAAACATTTGTCTTCGTGCCTGCTGCGAGCAGGTGATATAATTATCTCCAGTTGCAAATTGTTGTCATGTGCACATAAACAGCAAACAAGCCTGTCGGCTGTGGCATGGATGCATAAGATACATAAGAAATGAAATGCAGGTGTCAGTGGTGCTGCTCACCTAAAATCTCCGTCGTGGTATTTGCCAAAGGCCTGGAGGATGATGGTGATGACTGCCATGATGGGTTTGACAACGCAGAACTGGAGAGTTGCCTGGAGAACACATTATAAATGAGAATGAAACACCCAAATCAAACAAGGACAAGGAGGATGGAGGATGAAGGTCGTCAGTATCAGTTTGTACATCTGATGAGATGGAAAAGATCCATAACTGTTTTTCTCGACAACAAGCAGGTGTCCATGTTGTTCAATCTGTTTGACCTCAAAAGTGGCTATTCCTCACTTTTTCCATTACAAGTTACGCTTTTGATTTTCTTCTTTCTACAAAATATTCAAAAAGTCAAACAAATGAGGCTATATCTATTCAGTGCTGCCATTACATTTATGCACTAATTCAATGCTACGACATCTCCCCTGCAATCTGTCATTGCCATCTTACTATAACAGCAACAATGTAACAGAAAGGCTTCACTTTTGGGAACAATTTGCTTTCTGGCTATTGTGTATCTAACAATACACCTCATTTCCTTTGCAAAAGTTTGGAGACAAACTTAAAGAAACTCTGACAAACACATATGGACATAGGAAAACTGGCGCTGCAGATGGCGAGGCGGTAAACGAAAGCTTGACTGTAGAAACAAAACGTGATATATATAAGATGCGTCTTGCAAATTTAATGTCAGCCCATATCACAAGTGATTCATCACCAATAAAAGAACCAATAACCTGCAGGTAAACACAGCAACATTTACTAGTTGCTTTGCATTGACCATTTAGGATGAAATGTAAGTGTGATATGAGGCAACGCCAAACCTGCATTTTGTGGTGCATTTTTGCAATATGAGTGATTTGATGAGTCAAACGCAGGCTTTTTAAATGACATCAAAAACCATGCACATACTTTGAATTTACTTTGAAGCTTGTTTTGTACCGACAGCCTGTGCGTGCTCTATGTCTGTTTTAGTGCCAACTCGTCACTGTGAATATCCTCGCACTTCCTGTCATGCTTGACATTCAAAACACAATGCACGTTCATAATATGCCAGTGAATTAAAAGTCGACCACGGTGTCTGCCTGAAATTAATTGAGAGTCAGTTAATGCATCCGTGAGCACAGACTCCACTCAGATCAAGAAATGAACTTCAGTAGTAAGCTACATGTGGGTGTCGGTGTACACTGCATGATACAAGTGTAAGATAAGAGGATATGTAAATTGTGTATCTATGAGACAATTATGCAACCTTGTCGGCAGCCTGCCTTACAGCTCCGATCCAAACGGCTGAATCAAAGTGAATATAAGGAAACGTGCAAATCTGATCACGACCATATTTTCTTAGCAACTTACCAACATTTTATAATATAGTACTTTATTACGCTTCATTCGGCATAATACACAGCTATGAAGCATTTTTCTTTCTGCCCATTTTTTATTTTTTTTTACCATTTCAGAGTTCACCACAATAAATCACAGGTGGCAGCTCCGGAGAAAAATAAACTCTCCCGAGTCCCAATCAACAGCAACACGCCTCTGCTCTGTGTATTCCAAACAGTCCTCCGAATATAACCTATCCAAAATTGATAGCAGTTTAATTATGAATGTGTGAATCAGACCACAAGGCCATTTCTTTAAATGTCTGTTTCCTGTTTCCTCACATTCCTCTTCCAGGCAATGTGTGGCCATTTATTCCTAAATCTTCTTTCATTTCCCCCAAGGTCCTAAAAACAGCTTTGTTTTTTTCCCCTTTAAGGGAATAAAAGCAATAACAATACACAAGACAACAAACAATGAAGTCTACATGAACATCTGCATTTTAGCAAAAATCAAAGCACATGTGTTGTGTATTTATTTCATCTAATCACAAATTAAACTTTTCACCAAACATGCACATATTTTAGTGTTGTTTTTTAGTTTACCCTGTAAAGAACTTATCTGGGACCCCGAGCTTTGCAGATTTAGTCCAGGATGAGTGTTTACCTCACCTGAAGTCTTCTCTCAATAAAACCCCACTGTTGCTCTCTAACTTGTAGCCACATAACCATGTGATCAATATAATTGCGTGCTCCATTAAGAAGAAATTAGTGCGACAGCAGTTAATCATCATTTCAGATCCAGTTAGCTTCACTTCAAGGGTGTTGACCTGCAAAACAGCGTTTAATACGCTGCAGTTCAAGCTGCTCAATATAAAGTGACTTCTTAAACTTTGTGCCATGAATGACAATGAGGACGGGCTATGTTTAAAGCAGAGAACTGTGGGTATTCACAGCAGACTCCACCCAACAAAACACAAGACCAGATGAGGGTCTCTAAGTGCAGGGCTGTGCTGATTGTCCTCTCACGGGGAAACCGACTTAAATATTTTCTTTTCACAAAAGCCACAGGAGAAGACTTTAACATTTTTCTTTTTAAACATTCCTTTCAAAGAACACGGTGTTTGTTGTTTTAAAAAAAAGTTCATTTCACTGTGTGTTTTGTTGTGAAGACATTACGCTTGTTTCCAATTTCCATCAGCATTAGGCTGGGAGCTTGAGCAGCATCCCAAGACACTGAGAGAGGCTTCTGCGCTGACAGCTCATATCATCTCTCTGTGTATTATCAGGCTGCTTTCACCTAGCTTAAATTGCTTTGGTTTTAGTTTTATTTTTTTTTTAAGCAGTGGAAGTTGTCCTCTGAACAGCGCGGAGCCAATTGTGACAGCTGTCATTTTTAAGCAGGCTGGTGATGTGGACAGAATGATAATCTACAACACAGTATTGTGTGCGCGTTTTTTTTTCTTTTTTCCAATGTCTTCTTGTTCTCCAAAGTGTGTACATTTATTTTAGTGGTTGAAAAGAGCATCTCCAGACGGCAGATGTAGGGGGAATGATTGATGCTCACCTGCTTGCAGAATCTTAAGAAGCCGATGGAGTAGCTCATACCAACGAGGCAGCAGGTACCATACAGACAACTTGACCTGCGAAAAAGGCAAAAAGAAGTCTGACAACAGTAAACCGAACAACAGAAACTTTACAACACCGACACATACAACAGCAGCGTAAAAACATTTGCTTAAATATTTTTATGTTATGTCAATCTATCTAATTAGTTACGATTGGTTTCTTAATTAACTTCTTCTTGCTCAGTCTTGTGTATTGTTTGTAGCTCTACACTAAATGTCATGATATTTCACATTTGAATAGAACAACAGAATTAAAGTAGGTCAAGGTGCTGTGTGACAGTGGATTAAAAGGCTTCTTGGTATTGTGACGTCTTTGGGAGATCAAATGTCTCTGAGCTAAAAAAACATCGGCATCAAATGAACATTGAAAGACAAAAATCACAGAGTGTTCGTTTGTATGAGTGTAATTATCAGTGAGTGTTATTACTGAGCGTCGGCGATTATGGGCTTTGTGGGGTCATTTGTGGGGCTGCAAAATAGATGAAATATGGAATGAGTGAACGGCTGAGACAGACTGTGATCTGCTGCAGTGCTCAACCTGGAGGCAGAGACGGAGATTAGAGGGAAACTAGACTCAGCCTCATCCTTTATAATAACACTCAATCAGCCTGATGCAGCTACACGGCACCTTCTGCCTCACAGCCCCCAGGTGCTGCTCACAGAGCTTTAGATGCTCTTAACCATCACAATGCACAAAAGCACCATCACAGTTAAAGTTAGGTGACGGTCGGGGTGAACCTGAGTGCTTGCAAATAAGAGCACGGAGTCAAAATACATTTGAGAAACAAATTGGGATTTGCCTGCAGAGACAATACACTACAGACTCTATCTGCATTTGTTCTCAGTCTAAAGCTGAGACGTACTGACTGTATTGACTATAAATTTAAATATGAAAGGTCTTGGTAATTCTGTGCAACCTCTCTCTAGATGACGGGATCCAGAATGAAACGGTGGGAATTTACCTCTGTTCTAAGAAAAGAAAATACTCCACGTCTATGGAAATCCTAGAGGAGATGTAGGATTTATAACCGGTCTCCTCTGGCTAGTGTTAAGCAATGCCATAATTTATCAGGACTTAACGTTAGTGTCTCCACTGTCTTGAGAACTGCTGCCCTGTGGCTGAGTCAGCCATAAAGCACGGGCTCTTCAGGCCGGTCAAAAGCTCTGAGATAAAGGATAACTGTCACAGATTAATACCACAGCTGTTTACTGCCCGCCACTTTTACTGCTGCTGCTGCTCAATGTAAATGCTAATTCAAGCGCAGCAACACGCACCTTGCACCTTTTTGCGATTGTAAATATGTAGCTTAAACAATGTCACATGTAACCCCATTTGGTGTGAAGTGTTTATCACCCGTTATAAAATGGAATATGTTGTGTATACGCTGAGACTGCATGTGGAGCTGTAATGGGAGCACTCACTGTATGGGCTTCCCTCGAATCTCGGACATGATTGCACTCTCTCCTCCCAGGTACTCAAAGGACAGGCTCAGGAAATTGTAAATGACAAATGCTGTAAGACAAAGAACATTTCAACTGCAGAAAAGTTCCTCATCGCCTTCAAGTCGGACTTCATTTAAAAAGGGCAAATCACATCCACACGATAAAAAAATATAATTAGTCTCATATTTTTGAACAATAAATGTTTCAGTCTTTACATTTAAGAAGCTTCCGATGGCTCTGTGTCGTGGAAATCCCTTCCTAATCCTTTGTTGCTATTTAAGGAGGGATTAAGAGAAGCTAATGCAGATGGTGTCCAGTCAGGAGAAGGTTCATTACGTTTCAGCCGTGGCTGCTGGTAGTATTCCAGCCTCACTGCTCTCTGATGCGCTTCCCTATCAATCAGCCACAGAACCGGCAAACCGCAAACTGGAAACTAATCTTCTGAATAATGTATTTCTTACTTTTCCATTGCCCAAATTACTTGTAATCCATTTTGCATGTGATTCACCTTTGCCACCGGTGAAGTGCTTTGGTCTTCAATGTTCAATACATAATTTTTGTTGCACTACATAAAAGGTAATTACAGTTGAATGAGACTTACTGGACATAATAAATGAATATGGAAATATCACTGTAGAATCATGATGAACAAAAAGATGTTTTAAATAAATGATCCCACATAAAAGCCTTTTTTTTTCCTCTGTGAGAATTTAAAGGGGGAAAAACTGCTGCTCCTAACATTACTCCTCCTGGACTCCTCCTGCTCAAACAATGGGATCTACCGACATGAGAACAATGACTGGAGTGAAGAACTAGTTTGGCAAGTTACTAGAATTTTCTATCCCGGGCAGACATTTCAAATATGAAAACAGCCCACACACACGACCGACCTGAAAAGACGTCACCAGGCAGATAAATCAGTCACAACATTAAAACACAGGCAGGCGAAAGGAATAACATTTATTATCTGGATATAATGGCTCCTGTCAAACGGCAGGATTTATTAGGCAGCAAATGAACTGTCAGTTCGTAAAGACGTGTTGGAGGCAGGTAAAATGGGAAAATGTGAGAAGGGTAAGCAGACTGCTGAGTCCTGACTACTGTGTGATTTCATGTGAGCATGATAACTGGGCCGTGAGTAATAGAAGACGGAGGCTTGGTTTGATGGATCAAATTTTTCTCTTACATTATATGGACGGCTGAATGGGATTAGGAAGACGAGCCGCGGCTGTCATACTCTGGGAAACGTTTGACGGGAAACTTTGAGTCCCTCCGTTAATTTGAATGTTATTTTGACACATTTCCCACCAACCTTAAGATAAAGTAAAAGAACAAGTCTATGCCATGCAATGGCTTTCAGTGATTTCAGTGCCGGATTATGTGTCCTTGACAAATTGCAAGAGGAACATAAGTAGCTTTGAGGGGTTGTCTGGGCCTGAAAGTTCCCAAGATCTCAATTCGATTGAAATCTGTAGGATATGCTGGAAAAACAAGTTGGATCCATGAAGGTACCACCTAGCCACTGACAGTACTTAAAGGATTTGTTGCTAACATTTTGGCGTCTTATTAGACAAAACACTTTCAAAGTCTGTTTCAGTGTTGTTGTGACAAAACAATATAATATTAAACAGGTGGTTTTGACGTTGTGGCTAATCAGCGTTATTTAAAAGAAAACGTGAGCGAATGATATTTACCTTCATAACAGTCTCGAATGGAATCAAAGTAGACGTAGTACTGGTTGTTGCTGATGAAGAGCAGGCTGAGCCAAGAGTCGAAGGCATAAACTGGCACAATTAACAGGATGCGGATGATGTAGCGCTGCTCATTGGGCACAGTGTAGGATCGAAGGTGTGTATAGATCTACAGTGGAAACACATTGACGATATTAGTGAATAACGGAGCATCTTGTTCAACAAAGGCACAATCTATTTAATATTACAATTAAAAAAATGTATACTCCAGTATGAATGTATTTATGTATTTATATTTATTTCCCCTGGGCACTGTCATGGTAAATAAACAATATTTGCTCCAAAATACCTTATCATTCCATAGATGACTAAGGCATAAATGTCTATTTAAAATAATCATTAACATCAGAAGCATTATGTAAAAAAAAGTTTAGGTTGATGCCAACTAACTTCCTATTCACTGTTTAATCACTGTGAATAATGAGCTGTGACCGAACAACAAATAATGAAGCATGTTTAAATATGCAGATGGTTTTTAACCTCATTTTCATTTTACGCATACTTGTCTGCCTGTGTGTAGACGTGTCATTACAAAAGAGGTCACCAAATTCCAACTTCAATGACATTCCTGGTTTATAGTTCGACAGGCCACACCTTATACTGTGCTGCTCTACCATCACACACAGAGGCAGACAAGAAGATCAATAAACAAATTTTACTGTCAGTGCACTTAGAAAAGGCCTCAACACTATTTAGAGGTACAGTTTGCCATTGTAGCTGAAGTGAGGACAGGTATATCCATTCTGATCCATCACATGCCTGCGGGTTGTTTAGTCCTACAAAGTTTACGACCAGAATAGGGCACCATAAAGCTGTTGGGGACGCTGTCATAACCTGGCATCAACTCTGAGGTTTAGAAGAAAGATGTATCAACAAATCAGATCCCTCCAACTAAATTAAACTAAACTATTAGCATATTTAATTGAAAAGTCAATTAAACAGTGCATGCAGAGGTGCAAGAAGACCTCTTAAAATTGACAGCTTATTAACGACCAAACCATACCAGGAAACATTACTGCAAAGCTGGAGACGTGGAAAGAGTTTAGTAGTTTCTCAGTTGACCAAGATGGTTATTACCCTTTAGGCAACTAATTGTGGGTGAGGGGGCAATGCAAGTAATCACATCCCGCTCAAGCCACTATTGACCCATAACTAACTCCATAAAGAGACAAGGAAACATGCACACGTCTAATTAGAATTCATAAGATGTACAAACGCCACAAACAACGTTTACAACTGGAGCTTAAATTATTAGTTGATTCATTGATCAGCATAGTAAAAGGAAACCAATAATTGATTGACTACATTTTTGTAATGATTGCATTTTTAAAAAAATAAACTTATAATAAAAATATTTGTTGTTTGCACAGGGTTAAACCTGGACTAGGGTTTGTTGAGCCACAGCAGGAGACTCGCTATATAAAATGAGCCATGTCCTGCAAACAAGAACAAGGAACAAAACAGACTCATCCTCTTTGGTCTTTGATCATAAATCTATAAAACCATAAGATAGCAGGTCGACTGACTGTACTGGTGTTTGTGACGACCCCCTCCTGTATTTATCATGACTGTGTGTAACAGAGCATGTGTGTTTTTCCTGAGCTGTGAGAAATAAGAAGCAGGAATTATTATTAATTTAAAACATCTGAAAGACTTCTGTGGTAATTTTGCTGTAGCTTTTGCACCACTCCCATTTGAAACATATTGGTTGCTCAGAATAGTTTTAAATTTTTTAAAACATCCATTTGTCGGAGCGGCCGAAAACACTCAATTTGCATACTGCAGCTAAACGAGAGTGCTGTGTGCTAAACATGACACAGCCATGCTGCAGGAGATAAGTCCAGTCTGCTGCTCTTAATCCCAAATGCTCTAACTTGCAAAAAGCCCAATAAGCCCTCTGGAAAAAAAGGAACCTGCCATCCGCAACAGCCTACTACTTCACACCAAAGAAGATCTAAGGTCATTTTCTATCTGTGCTTAGTATTCAGACGGTGAGTGTGAGAGTCTATAGCAATCCTCTGGAGCAGAGTCAGATGAAACACCACCAGCATTGCAACAATAGTCCCGCAGACCATTTTATCCTGTGTGACAGAAAGGATGCCTGTTGCAAACCTGCTGCATTCTCCCTCTGGTACACTTGTTGTTTATTTGTTCAATTAAGATGTCTTCCTGGAATGTGTGTGGCCAAACAAGGACTATATTAAAAAGACAGAAACCAATTTGCTGCATGTCGACTCCCAAATCCCTAAACAACTTCTTTTTTCTTGCAATCAGAAGATGCAACATGTTGCTGCTTTTAAAGGATGTTAAGAAGCCCACAGACCTTTTCTATCCTTACTGTGTAACTAATTAAACCATGTACCTGGTACATTTATGACCATGCGAGTGTTGATGTTGTTATGATACGGGTTACAGGCTTTCAGCCAGAGGATGTGGGATGCCTGCTCAGTACACGAGGTAGAAACAATCAACTAAATCTGGGCCCCGTTACAATTGCGGAACATTAAAATTACAGTGAAAAGGAAAACAACACCCTCATCCTCTATAATGCTGTAAAAAATTTTATCTCAATATCAATTGATTTCCCTGCTGATAATACACTGCACCCTACTGCATTCTCTGCAAATGATAAACCCATAATGATAAGCTATCATCTGCTCACAGTGGGCAACTCTCCCACACATGAGTTAACACTCGTTTATAACAGCGATGAAATGCATTCTGGGTAAAGGTTTCCTGCGATGAGCCATATATTCTCCTTAACCGCCCTCCTCCCACCTAAGACACGGAGCACTTGCTGTATAATCATTGCCTTTCAGTCAATTTTCATGCATTTTGATCTGATAGCCTATGTCAACGACAAAGCGAGCAGAACATTCCCACAATGCACTGGGCCAGCGCAAGTACACAGCAGACGGAATAATACCTGAGGGGATGGAGGGAAATACTTTATGACCAGATAAGACAGAGTTGTATGCAGTGGGAGCTGCGACGCTGCACAGTGCAGTAAGATGATATGCCTTCACAGATACAAACACTTTTTTCTGTCCTCTGGCACGGGAGGTAAAATCTGTCACACCCCAGTCGTCTCCGATTACACATTTACACCAGCCAGTGCCAAAATCCTCAGAGGCTGTATTACTTGGTAGCACAAACTGCTGCAGAGATTTGGGTTTATTAAAACACGGATAATTAAATATGAGACTCGTGTGAAGGGAAGAAAACAAAACTCGCCTGGTGGAAAGTTATGAGCAAGGCAGACCAGACAAATATCCCTGAAAGGGCCTGGGCAGCCACTGTGTTAAGGAACATCTGGTCCTCGACAAGTGACCCGTTGCTGGTTCTGATGATGGTCACGTTGGAGATGTCTGACTTCTCCAGGAGCAGCGGTGAAGCCAGGTGAACGAGGGTGCTGTTTTCGGTGGACGACTCCACGTCCCCCATAGAAGTGTTCATCTGATACAGGGAGGAAACACAAAAGTCAGAGCAGGGATTACAGGTGAATTAACATCTCCCCTGAAGGCTTAACTGAATATTCCCCAGTGACTACACACTGCTTCCTGAACACACACACACACATACACACATTTTACTGTTGAAAGGACATGACTGTGCTAACATGCTAGTGGTGGTGTTTACATGTTTTTAGCATTAATATAAAACGCTATGTACAGTAAACAAACAGCTCACCTTGTCCAGAGGAGGGAGGGGGGAGGCCGCTTGAACTGTAAACAGAGCTGGACAGTCACAACACAACGCTTCCGGATAAACAACAGAAATAAATCTCCTCTCAGAAGAACCAGCCCAGGGCGAGTGCTGCCATTAGCAAGCGGCCCGTCGGCGTCACCCACGACGGGTTCACTTCCTTGTTTCAGAGACAGGTGCCTCGGCGAGGTCGAAGTCCGCGCAGTCTGCGCATTAAAGTTCAAAACAAACGACGTTGTTGTGACCGGTGGCGATTATTTTTGACAAACCGGAAAAAAGTTATTAAAAGTATAAACAGAAAAGTAGGAGCGTAAAAGACGTTGATTTCGCCTCGACCGGCGCGTCCGACAAACAGGTTGGGCGCAGGTGAAGGCGTCGCGTGACCAAAGCTCTGCGTGCGACGTCATCACGCTGCCGTCATCATGGAGAGGGACCACAAACATTCAAACACCGCACTATTAGTACTGATCCAACACAGGACTCACATATACTTTACACTATACGTATACATAAAAAGAGTTAGTGTAAATTAACTTACACATCTACTGGTCAATAGAAACAATAGATATTAATTTAAAAGATTAATGACATTACACTGAATATTTTTGGGGTTTGTTGATACTAAACAGGATGTGTCTAAATTTAACCGCCAATCAACAAAATTATTATAGACTGTGTGAATAATAAAAACATACAGTTCTGATATCTGTGCCTCACTAGCAAAGGCCCTTAAATCTGTAACTAATACACTAACTGAGTCATAAATATTCTAAATACATTTTATTTATTACACATAAAATTCAAACTCATGAGGATGTATAAAATATAATTCAAAATTCCACACATCTAGTCTCATAATGTGAAAACATAAACCACTGTGGCCCCATAATGCCACCTTCTCTCATGTTCTGCAGCAGCACATAATGCGCTGCTTTAAAATGTGCTGACAGAGTCTAAATTACTTCTTAACTGCATTGTAGCCTGTGTAACACAGCAACAACTGATAAATGAAGCAAAGACCTCAGCCTGATTAGAAGAGGCCAGGGCCAATTTTCCAGTTTGATGGGGATATATTTGTGATACTTAGATTGTTTATCTGGTGCTAAAGCCTATGCAAACTTTCTCTGGGGCTTTAATGATTGAGCCGCAATTGTTTCAAAGACAGAAAAAGGACAACTTAAGAAGTGACCTGTTTTATTTGTAGTCTCCTCATGACACTTTGCATTTAAAAAAAAAACAAAAGTACAAAGCATTACAAATAATACAACAAAACTATATCATCTTTGAAACTGGAGCCTCTGTCCATCGTTTTGCAAATCTTAACTTCAGGTTTTGAGAGCACAGTGACATGCAGAAAACACAAGTTAACGTGTGTTTACCATAATAATTAGATTAAATTTGGATTTATAAATTTCTTTCTTGCAGAACAAGCATCAGGTTTTTGTTACTGTTTTCAGGAAAGCGTGAAATCCTTCATGTTCATTAGGAAGCAGAAACGTGACATAGCGGGGCATCTCAAGGCTTTCGTGTCCATTTTGTTGACTTCCTACCACACCTGACAGCTTCTGATGATCTCTTTCATTTGTTTTACTGAGTCAATGGAAGAATCCTTCAGTGCCAGTCCCAGCAAGACAGGCCTGTTGCCGGCCTCCTGTGACACAAATGTTACCAGGTTTTTGGCGCAGACATGTGTCAGTGGCTGGAAATTAAGACATAAAGCCGGAAATTAATCACTGCACACAGAAAGCTGAAATGTAATACATATACATGTCAGTGTGACTATTACACACTCACGAGATTAAACATGTCTGCTTGTATAAATCTGATCATAGCAGTATGTGGCCTGCACACATCTAATTTCTCCCAAGCAACTACAGCAGCTGAGAACCTCCTCTCGCCATCAATTCCCCCTTCACACCATGAAATGAGCTAACCAGTGTTACATGTTGTGACTGGTGTACAAATCTATATCACACTGATACAATATTTATCAGAACAATTTCACCCTGGTTACCTCGTCTTTGCCCAGCAGCACTTTGGTGGAGAAGGTCGGGGTGCTGATATCATTCGACCTGCAGTCCGGTGTGACAGATACCAACGTCCCGATTTTGCCAAACTGAGTGAGCACTATGAATATATAATTACTGAACTCTGTACAGACGACCTGTGTCGAAACTCCATTGATGTCTTTCTCCGTCTGTCTCGACTTGATGATGGGCACAGGAGAAGACATTTTCTTATTTCTAGGGAGGAAAACAAATCACAGCAAATAAACATAAAGATGATGTTACATTTCACAAAAATAACAAAATGACACTATTATACAGAAACGTAATATCGTTCTATAACACAGGACAAAGAAAGACGTCCGAGCTTCACCGGTTTTTGCTTATCATATCGGTGTTTTGAACCTATGATGGGATAAAAAACACTTTAAGTGAATTTGGACATTAAACGTATGCCCTCAACAACATCAAACTATTTATAAAACATACTGAAGTTTTAGTGGCTAGGTTAGCAAAGAAGACTGTGTCCTTATTAAAATCTCATCGACATCCCACCACATGTTGACAGATGTATCGATTATTTGCGTGTCTTTTTTTTTTTATCGTGGCAGAGAAAATCAAACACCTGCAGGAGTCACACGCTGCACCGGGAGCAGATTGAGCAGAGACTCGGAGGCTAACGTTAGCATCACGTTAGCATATGATTAGCTCCAGCAAACTTTAAGGACGTGTCTGTGTAGTTATCTATGAGTGTGTGTAAAACATTGAGTCCTCACCCCGTGTGTCCGTCTGTGCTCAGTGTGTACCTGAATCTTAACCAAACCGCTTCACGAAGAAAATAAAACTTCAGGGTCTTTCAGTCATTCAACATCCGCCATGACAACAAACCGAAACAAACACGCCTCCTGCTGAGGAGCATGCGCACGGCGAACTCTGCGTGATGACGTCACCAACGCCGGATATTGTTTACCTAAAAAAAAACTGCATGACTTTTCGGTGGTTCAGACTCTTTTTGTCTATGTTGTAACAAAAATAAATAAATAAATAAAATTAAAACAGTCACATTAATATTTTTTCTTATAATCTGACATGAGCGTCTTGGGCACAAATTCTTTTTTCCTGATTTGAACACATGACCTTTATAAATATTAGTTTTATTTCTTAATTTATTTATGCACAGAAACTTCATTCATATCCTTTATATCCTTCTCACAATAAATGATTTGTTTTTCCCCTTTGTTCACAGCAGAATGTAATGATTTAAGAGGGCTGATACATGGAAAAACATATATATTTTTATTATTTATTCGTCCTTTTTGTATTCCAGGTTCCCGTATTGTTCGCAGTCATATTTAACCTGCATAGTCATTTTCCCTGTAAGTGACATTTATCAGTTGAGGATGATTTAACTGAACTTCAAGTATAATACAAAAGAATCTCTTTAAGGCACAAATAAGCCGATCCTCTGGCCTGCTGCATTTCAATCAATGTTGGGAAAAAGAAACAGCTTGTGCAAAGCAGAGAAACCACAGAAGCGAGATGTTTTGTAATTAACTGTCAGTGGAGCTTTAATTTCAGCAGCTCGTCTTGGTTTTTGTTTTTTTTCTGTATTTTAGCTGTGAGTTTCTGTGGACAGTTGGATAGTTCAGTGGGCACCATCCTGAAGCTGCTGCATCTGCTTTTATAGCGTTAGGAGAAATGAGCTGCCGAGGGATTTTTTTTTTTTTTACTGAGTGCAAAAGTTCTCGATTACTTTTTTCCCTTTTTTACAGGTGAAAGTTACAGTGAGGTCTGTGAGCGCTGCGTGAGGCTCATCCAAAAGGATCCATCCCCATGAACATGACACATTCACATTCACAATGTCAAACAGGGCTGTCTCAGCCAAATTGCTATGCGATCCAAGTAGGCTGCAGCAGGTATGAAACTGGTCGGAACCACTTCCTTCACTCCCTCGCGGATCTTATGTGTCCTTGACTGATCGTTTCACCCTGAACAACCGTGTAATGCAAATATCAATGCACGATATGTCAGCAATAGTGTATGGAAATATATGGTTGTGTATGAGTGAGACGGGAACAGAGAGCAGTTTAGAGATGGCAGGGTAAACAAAAAAGACAAGCTGTGACATTACGTGAGGACATGGGGATATTTTCTGGTTGAAGACTGATAACGCCACTTTAATATTAAACTCAGTATTGCAGGTGTAAAAGTTCAGACTATTAAAAGAAAGACAGGCTGGCATTCATGACGTTTCCGTAACTGCGTGTCAGGTGTCTTTGGGAATACCGCTTTTCTACTTAATGGCCGAGACGGGTTTGGTTTCTTCTTCCTGGTGTTGTTGTTTAGGGCTGTCATCTTTGTGCGGTAAGATGATGCCTCTGTGAGAAAACCTTTTCGTGTCCTCCTCTTTAATTAAAGGTCAAGCTTTATATGGTTGTATTTGAAAGGTGAAATTTTCAGATTTTCATAAATGGCAAGGTGGGGAAACCTTTTCATTTGATTTCGTATGAACCAACCAAATGTTTCCAGAAGAAGAAAGAGTGAGTGACTGAAGATGTTGAATTAATGTGCTGTATCGTGGGAACACAGACATGCAGTGAAGATGTTTCTAAGACGTTGCGCATGTTTTTTTTCCTCCTATTTTCCATAATATTGATTTATGATTGAAAATGTCTAAATCAACATGTATTAGCTGCTGTTCAGGAAGATGAGTAAGTCACACAAGGTTAATCCAGTAGGTCAGGACAGGAAATACCACTGAGACTTTGTAATGAGTTCTACTTATATTACTCATTCAATGTAATATGTCTCTGCACATTACCAAGGCTTTGCATAATGAATTACAGTAGACTCACACTAATGGGTACAGTGGCTGCTTCATGGGTTCAAGGGTCCTTGAGCTGTTTTCAGGGAAATGAGGAATAGTTTTATTCATTATAATATGATTTATGTGACAATAGCATTGGCTGAGAATAATTAGAATTTTTTCCCCTCCAAATCAGAGGCTTTGTTCCTTTTCTCAATTCCTCTGCTCGTATTATCTTCATCCAAGTCATGTGAAATTCACAACTGCTGCATTGAATGTAATTACACTTAAATACTCACGCTTTGGATGATACTGCATAGCGCAGTGTATCAGTTGTTAGTGTATAAATAGGTTTGTTCTTATCTGTATGTAGTTTGCATGTTTCATTAAGAAACAAGACGCACTTCAGATCCATTATAACAGCTTTAAGACCTATTACTTGTTTATCGCATTCAAGTGTCTTTAGTGCAGACTCAATACATTTTATGCAGGCTCATTTTTTTTCCACTTTAGACACACACACACACACACACACGCACGCAGGCATGCACACACACACAGACACATAACACACACACACTGATAATTATTACCCCCGTGGCCACTAGAGTGCTGTGCTGTATTACAGATAAAGCTCAATAGTGATTTTACTATAACTTAAAAGTTGCGCTTTTAGGCTACGTGGGATTAACCACTGGGTTTATTGTCTATTAAAGGAGGGGATTTTAAAATTACACGCAAAGACAAACCAAATGAGATAAAAAATGTTAAGACATTCTCACTCTTGAGCCTAACAAGTATTTAATATGGTTAAATATTTAGTACTTCCTAAAGGTACTTTAGTTCCTTATGTTTTAGCAATAGGAGCAGGTATGTTCAGTTTCTCATTTGGCTGGACTGCGTTATGAGTGACAGACGGCAGATCTAAATATTTTGGAGAGGATAACAGAAATCAGAGAAGCAGCACAGACACCTCCCACCCTGTCTCATCTGGGCTCCTCACAGTGTTCCAGAAATGAACACATTAAATCGTGACTGGAACATCCTTCATTGGGAAAAAGGGTTTTGGCTCGGCGTTTGAATGCTTTGTCAAATCACTCCAAGCTCCTCAAATCATATCACACAGACGCAGGAATGACATAGAGACATGCTTTGAAAATGGATTTCACTCATAAAAATGAGAAGAAAGTGCAAAAGTGCATCTGCAGTGTTGATGTTCATCAGTGGAATATTAAAGTTATGGATGTTAGAAACAGAAAATGTCTTTCCAGTTCATATATACAAATAACCAGCATGCAAAGGCAACCCCCCCCAAAGCTAATGCATACAAAGTCACTTACACATTAAGGTATAATGAAGTTATTGTTTCAGAAGAAACAAAAATAGCAGACCAAGGAAACATTTCATTCGGCGACGGTCTAATGAATACAGTAATGTTCAGCTGAAGGTTTCTCCACCTCACCAAACTTGTTTGAAGGTTTGTGGCCGCTGCATAAAAAACATTTGCCCGTGTTCCAGTGGTTTGAATGATTTTCGTGACATTTGCCAGCTCGAGCAGAGAACTCTTCTCACTGGCTCCATTAATGACCTGCTGATTTTAGTAACACTTCATATTCTGAGACACTGCACACGGAAACTGGAAGGGTGCTCAGAGAGCTGTTAACTCCAGTGAGGCTAATGCCCCATCAGACCATGTTAAACATTACCCTGCATTACCCTGCATATCCATTTAGTAAAAACGAAAGGGATCCTATTGGGAAAAAGACGAAAATCGATATCAAACAGATACATTATCGGTATTAGATGTCGTTGTCATCGCAGTAACATACAGTAAAAATGAGAAATGTTTGTGCGAACCAATTTATGAAATATCCACACTGACAGAAAACTGATCCAGAGAGAGGAGCTGAGGTGAGGACTGTGCACTATTAATATTTCCATCATGTTGAAAGTGTAACCTTGTTCTCCGTTTGCAAGCTGTTACATAACTGGCAACCCTTCACCACCTTCAGATTCCCCTGTATTCAGGTTAGCAGTGCACGTCCTCTTTGCTTGTCCTTGTTTACAGATTACATCCATAAAAACATCCCTGTTAATCTCCTCTGCATTATTTTTTAATACCTAAGACCTAACTTCACCTTGTGAACAAGAATATTTGACAAACGTGCAGCAAAGAAGAGCATTTCTTTAAGGAACGTGCTCTCATCTCAAGAGCACTGAAGATATGAGGTGCTTCACGTCTTTGTTTGCACAATGTTTTGGTCATGGTTCTTGTATTTGGGTTAACTGATCATTAGCAGTGCCGTTAAGTTCCTTCATAGCAGTAGATCCATGCACGTGTGCTCTGCAGACTTGGCCAATTATGAAACTATAATAGTTAATAAGATGTCATCAGAGTCGGGGGATATTGATGGGTGTCGGCGTCACTATCTAAATAGCTGAGCATACTTGTTTAATAAGTTCATTAACTGTAATCAGTTTCAACAGGCTCTCGACACGTGCGCGGGAATGAAACATAAGTGATGTGCCCTATTGTGTTGTTTAAGTTTTCACACAAACGGCTCACCTGATTAATTCAAACAACTTTGCTAATTTGTGGCACTGATTACGCGTCTGGTCCGTGATGCATCACCTCATTAGATCATAACAGCCCGCAGGCATTAACAGAAATTAAATATTCCAAACTGTTTGAACTGATGTGCAGCCGCAGAACGTGCAGCAGCATTGTTCGGTTATTAAACACACGCTGGAACAAGTCTGAACATGCATGTACAGAAATGGTGAAGCTGAGAAGAAGGAGGTGTGGCACAGATGCTCTCCACTTGTTCACAGCAGAAACCATAAAGTGCACTTTTCTTAGTTGGGAGGAAAACAGAGAAAAACTGCAGAGTAGAAAGTGAAGAAATCTGCATCCCATCTATTTTCACAGGTGGTAATGGGGAAGAGTTATTTTTTCCTTGACGCCTCAGGAACTGGACACAAATGGCAACCATTAGTTGTTTTACACTGTCACTGAGTCGTCCCACTGGGAATTCACCCCCCCCTCACCATCCCCCGTACCATCAGACTGCACATACCACTCACAGCGTCCTGGAGAGACAGTATGTACAGTACATGTACACAATAAAATACGTGTTCTACATCGTCTCTGCAGTTCAGTAAACCAGACTCTGTACGTGGCTCCTGCTGCAAACTCTTCAAGTCATAGAAGCAGAAATGAGAGATGTTGTTTTAGGGATATTATGATGAAGTATTTGATTGTCGGGAGCCGGTGCCTTGAAGGCAGGCAAGGAGCATTAACAGTATTAATGTGATGTGGTTACACTACTATAATTGCCACGACTAATCAGTTGTTGAAGGAAAGGAAAAGAACGTCCTCTGGTGATGTTTAAGGTAGGTCAGTCATGATACGTGGACTCCAGGGTTATTCACTGATTCAATTATGATTCCTCTTTTTAGTGGATCCCCTCGATCTGCTGTAATGGAAGTGAAGCATTTTGCTCATCACCCAGGACGACACCTAACGCCCCCCAGAGGACGTGAGGACGTGAAATTATCGCTCTCAATCAAAGGTGCGTTTTCATTTTGATCTTAAAGCATGAGTTGATACAGCTGAGTAAGACAAAAAATCCCAGACCCTGATGCGCAATGTACACGACTAAACTGCACATTTCAGAATTTAGAATATTTATAATCTTTTTCTGTTGTACTCCGTCCTGTACTTTTATGAACCACAGGCACAAATATCTGAAAACTACTTTACGTTTGCTATTAGGAAACTTCTTTGGGACAACTGAAGTAGTGTCCACTTTGATTTGTGTGCACTGACGAACCGGGCGAATCCAAATCTGCTCGCCACGGTGCAGGCGGCGTAAAGCTGGCTACGTATTCAATGACCTTGTCTTTCACTGAACGCGTTGAGACAATTTAAAATCCCTGAAAAAGCAGGAAATGAGGAGCTTTTAAAAGGTGGAGCGGAGTGAGACTCAACTGTAATCACTAAACATCCAAACAAACAAAGACAAAAAAAACACACACACCAAGAGTCGAGCTATACAGGTTCACAAAGTAAATAATACAAGATGGCAGCGTGTAAGATCCGGCACGCCGTTTCACGTTGAATCAAAACATACGTACACGTTATGCATATTTCACAGAGCTGAGAGCTGAGAGCTGTCACCCGCGCGTTACTGCTGAGAGGTGATTCGCATCTAAATACTTCATGCGATGAAGTGATCGCGTTTTGTGTACGTCTGCCGTACGATTGGCTGGATGCAGCCGGGAGGTTCAGTTGGTACGAGTTGAACCTCAAAACAGTCGATGAATAAAACAACACCCGCGGCCTCTGCGAGAATGGCTGCTTTTAATTTTCCTCCCCAGACCGGCCTCTGCACAGCACTCAATTTATCAGCGGTCCATCAGCGCGGCTGGCGGCGAGGAGCCCTGTCACAGCGAGCTCTGTTGTCTGTCGCCCGTCCTTGTCTGCGAGTGGAGAGGAACTGAAAGGTTTTGTCAGTCGACAAAGAAACCTTTTAATCACAGATGTGGTCTCCACAGAGAGCCCCCGGCAGCGGACTCATAATGCTCCAGGTCGCTGCGGGTCCTCATCTAATATTCCGAAAGGTGGAAAACATTGTGAGGTGATTTTGGGCTGAGCAAGGGAAATTAAATCTGTAATCTACAAGCAGCCACAACAGGCATTTTTCATTCTGCCTGTCGCGCTTCCTTCCACAGCCGGCCTCCATTTTAGCTGCGAGGCTCGTCGCTCAGATGTTGCTGTCGCGTGTCATGTTTGCACGAGTTACCGCCGGCGTGATGAACGCTCCGCACACACGGGAACGGCGTGAGAAAAGATATTTACTTCCGAAATAAACGACACTTATGCAAATTTGAAACAAATTCCCACATTTTGAAGGCGCCTCGACCTTTCTTCAGCCTTTTGACGTTTTCGCCCACCGTCACTGATTTCAGTGCCAGGATCAATCTCTCGTTTGGCTGGTGCTCAGGTCGCAGGTTGAAGAATACACAGGACCATCTGGGTTTTGTCTCTCATGAGACATAATGGGCACAATATTTTACCGTGACATGGCGGCGTCTTTGTAGGCGTCCCGCCCTGGATTCATTCATCAATCTGGGTGCCTGTGTTTGAAGACCGGGTGGCATTTGGTGAAGACTGAGTGTGGGGACGCTGGCAGCTCCGCGATTGTCCCTTGGCATTATTTAGAACAGCGGGAGACTCGCAGATACATTGCACACACCTGAGAAAAGGTCACGCAGAAAAATGGAGACCAGTGGTAAATTGCCTCTCCATCCCATTACTGTTCTGTGTTACAGCAATATGTTATCCAGCCTGCCACACTGCAGGGCTGACGGGAACTGTGGACTCTGACTTTTCCACTTGTCAACAAAGTCTTTGTTTTACCTCCTCGGGGGGGAATCAGAAACACAAAGACGGCAGGAATCTGTTCCTGTCACTCGTTAAGTTTTTGATCATGAGTTAACCTCATCAATCTATCATCATTATATCCATAACTACAGGTTTGTATTGTTTGAATGAATATTTATGACTGTAGTCGAAGTGGAATGTTGTGCATTTAAACATTAAGGTCGTTAAGGCCCTTTTCTTTCCTTTTAATTATATCAGGAGATGATTGTTATTTTGCATTTCAGTAGTTCAAGTTGCTGACGAGGGAAAACGATAACCTGCTGTGAAAAAAGTCTATAAGTCTCAGCGACTGTGTAAACAAAGTACGAATATTAACCTGACTGTGATTGACAAGTATGAGAGACCTCCAGGACCAGGTTTTATCACCAAACGACCATAGTTCTTATAAACTTAAAGATTTACGGAAAATTCTGCAAACCCTGAAGTCAACTTTACGTAATTTAACAAAACACCAATTGGAAGCTGTTTGTGAACTTCTTGAATCCACACGAACCAACTTTCAGGTCTTTCTTACAGACGCTGTGATTTTTGTTGCTCAGCGGATCGAGCTTCCCACCGGCATGAGTTTCAATTCTCCTGCAACACTCGACCAAATGAACACGACAGGAGCAATTTGAAGCGAGTGTGTTCTGCCAGTCATCGTTCACGAAGGCGTCGGAATATGTGTGTGTGTGTGTGTGCGAGTGTGTGCGAGTGTGTGTGTGTGGATTGAGAGGGTAGCAGTTAATGAGGTCAGGGTGGTGTGTAGCTCTGATGTTGGAGTCACTTGACAATCTGTTTTGAAAAGATCCGCAGCAAAAGCCTGAAATGTTGAAGGCTGCGTTTCTGTGAGCGTCCAGAGCTCGTCGGGCGCGAGCGGCAGAAATCTGCCCGTTTAACGTGCTCACTGAACAGGAACATTGTGTTTGACTTTGGCTGCTCTTATCTGCCCCTTGGTAGTTTCCTTCTCACATTCTAATTTACTCTCCACTGAAAGGCATTTTTGTTATTAAATTATTCAAATGAAGGCTGCCATGGTATATGAAACAAAGTTATTATTTCTCTTTAGGCAATAATGCTTGCTCGCCGTTTCGTCGAGAGAATTTCATTTAAACCAGCAGCCCTCGAACTGAACGCCAGACTCACAGACACACAACAGGAATTCAGACTGAAGAAGGTTTGGCTCAGCACATCGGGGTTTTCTTTTCTTTGTCAGTTTTTTGTTAGAATTACACAGTGGATATATTTTCATCATGAGGTGCAAATTAAAGCACTATACAATCGAGTATGAATGAAATGAGACGTTATTGGATCGTTATCGAGCATTTTAAACAAAGTGCGAGAATAAATCTTTACCATGTGACAGAACATCACATCTCATGATGTTTCGGTGGATTTCTCCCGAATCACACCTCAAACTGAATCCTAACTGAAATAAATATATCATCATCTGCAGCCCAGCCACTGTTGACTGTGACCGTTTCAGTGCATTTGCTGGGAATGTGATAAAAATCTTTTGAATGGCGACAATTTCCGTCACTTGTTTTTACCGCACTGCAGAAACACGTTGCCTTTGCCCCAGTGGAATGCCAGTTCAGGCCCCGCGGTGCCTCGGCAATTAATTAGAGATTTCCAATGATGGATCCATGGTTATGAATAATCCATTTCTCAAACCACAGGAGATGGGACATGGCCCTGAAGGAGATCAACACGCAGGTATTATTGCAATGCTATCATTCTTATTTCTGCAACTTGTTTTTTTGAGGTGGTGCATATTCAACTTATCTTCAGCACCTTCTGAAAACATCTGGTTGAATTGAACTGATTTTAAGGCATCAGTCAAGCAAAGAAAAATCAGGAAGAGGGTTTTTTTTGTCAGTGAGGAATTATAATAATGCTATTTCTCTGTTTTCATCAAATCTCTTGATAATCTATTGACGATTCCTTTTTAGAACTTTTGTTGGATCTATAGGTTAATTTATCTTAACGAGACGACTTCAGTCAATAGCTCCAGCAGGCATCGTCAGAAGATGCCAATATGAGTTAAGCAAAACATTATTATAGAATAATCGCGACAAGGAATTTGCCCTTTCTGACATTCACCCACTTATTTTTTGCCCTCCTCATATAAACATGGCGGGGAGGATTGCTGTGGCGGATTAGAGGCTCTGAGTCACGTATGGGCTGAACAGGTAAGCAGAAGCAGACGTGTTGCTATGGTGTTGGACTCGAAGGTTTTCTTTATGTTGCAGGATGTCATACTTGCGTGGGCAAAGCTGTCTTCATCTGACCTCGACGCTCAAACCACATTTCTCAGTGAATTATTTGATCCAAAATCTAAAGCCTCAAGGGAACGAGAGCAAGGTTTTTTTTATTATTATTATTAAATGAAAATGAAAATGAGTCTGAATCAGGGGTTTTCAAAAGACTGAGGCATATGGGATCACGATGATTACGGTGATTTGACGAGCATACCCGAACAGATTAAGTAAAACTAGAACAACCACAATGAAAATAATTAAATAATTTCCAAAAAAAAAACCATAAGTAAATAAAATAAAAAAAAAATAAAAAAATAAAAAAAAAAACAAATCGGAGACAAAAACTAAATAAATAAATAAACAAAAA
>JAFBJQ010004334.1:0-20628 GCA_016785345.1 Trinectes maculatus | reverse complement strand
TCAAAAAAAGACTCAGTTGCTGTAGTATGCCGATTTAATGACTTTAAACACAACAAACAAACTTTCTCCTATTTCTCTCCTTCCTGACTCCTCTGCTTGCGGGCGAGACGGTCGGGTCTAAGCTCCACCCTTTAAAGGGCCAGCGTCTCCGTCCCGAGCACAGCCTTTTCCACACAGAGCACAACGCGCGTGCATAAATTGTAAAAAAAAAAAAAAATAAAAAAGCATAACAAACTGCACTAAAAAAATCCGTGAAACAGCGAAGCCGCGAAAGGTGAACCGTGTAATAGCGAGGGATCACTGTTCTTTAATTCCGCTAATATGACTAGTGTCGTAGACGCATTGAAGCGTATAAGGGATGTGTTTGGTTCATCGGAAGGAGCTGGATGGTCTGCAAATGCGTGGTTGCAAGCGAAAGTAGGACCATTGGGAGCAGTGCTGGTTCACATTTTAATGGCAGCTCTTCTATCATTTCTGTACGCTGATGTTGACCTTTGCAAAGGCTATGATAGTAAGATGGGTTGGAGTTGTGATGCCTGGGGATGAAGTTCAGATGCCGTTATTACATAATACTAACACTGAGGATAATGAGGAAATAGTGATAGTAGGTGAATTGATGGAGAAATATCCATTTTGAATATGTAATTCTGTTAGAATCTTAACATTTATTTATGCTTTGTTATTTAGTGGTCTTATAGATTAATATGCTTAAAGGGGGGAAATGGAAAATGTGACTAATAATCTGTAATAATATGATACTGTTATTTTTGTCACATTTACAAATAGAGTATTTTGTATTTGATGTTTCAATTACACCTGCTGTATTTGTATTTGATGTTTCAATTACACCTGCTGTTTTTGCAAAAGGTACTGGTGATGTTTTCTTTTCTTTCCTTCTAGAACATTATTGGGGGAAAGACCACTGTGAGGGTGGTTGGCTGTTCAGGATTCTCCCAGGGTGTGGAAGGGATTCAGACACTGAAGCATGGACAATATAAAGGGACTGGAGGACTTTGAGCAAGTATATATATATATATATATATATATATATATATATGAAAGTTTCCTGTCATTGAGTGAATATACTGTGGCCTCAGGACATGGGGAATAAGGCAGGGAAACGTCCACCTGAAGGAGTGATGGGACGACTAGACTGCCTGTGGATATTGACTGATTTTATTTCCTGAGTATTCCATGTGTATTTACTTGAAGTCATATTCTTACACAAGATGTTACAATTCCTCATTTTCAATTGGTCTGGAGTACTACATGTGATTGCCTACAGCCGAGGGGCCGTGAAATAATTTTCCTGTCTGGATTGTTTGATGGACACTTCAAGAAAGATGGCTGCCTGACAGGTTTTTCGCTCTCACACTCCATAAAGTTGCTATATCATTTAGTTTAAATTACAAGAAATATGTTTAGGAGGAATTGTCATTTTTGTCACAATTGTAAATATGTATGTTTTATTCCTTTGTTTTTCTAGACTCTGTATTGTCTCAAAGGGGGGAAATATGTAGTGTCTTAAAGTTTGGTTAGAGTGGCAATGGCATTTGTTGTAGTAGTTTGTATCGAAGCCAATAGCATAGGGCAAACCATGATCTCATATTTATATCACCACATTCTTTAAAATTAGGTGAAAGGGTAAAGAAACGTTTTGAGGTGCCTATGTGGACCCAAAAACAGACGGTCCATCAAGATCCACACACAAAGTGAAAAAACCATATGGTGTTTACTAGACACTGTGGCGCCTGAGAAGTGCAGAAGAACCCCTAATATGTGTCTAAGTGACCCCTTTCACCTACACGCATGAACCTTAAAGCTGAACTTCTAACCGATCATATTCAGGCTGAACATCAGATACCACAATGTCTCCTAACAGCTTTGCAAATATGACAAGTCGCTATCATACTCTGCGGTGTTTCGACTGTAAAATAGTTCCACACATATTCTGTCAAAAACTTCGCTAGCCCTGTGCTGCTAACTTGTAAACTGCTAGCAGCCTGAAAACTCCAAAAATGCACTTTTCTGGGGAATCATGTTTTGCCTTGTAGTTTCATTTTTGCTACTGTAAATGTACTCAAACATCATCATTTCATTAAAAGACCAACTCTAATATGGCAGTTCCTAAAAGTCACTAAATATGTGGATTGTTTGCAGTTTCAGACTTGTACAGCAAAATTAACTAAAATAAGCTTTTTTTGGCCTGAAAAAGCCAAAAATTGCACTTGTTCTGGGGAATCATGTTGTGCCTTGTATTTTCAGCTTTGCTACTGTAAATATAATGAAACATCATAATTTCATTACAAGAAGACCAACTCTACTGTTGCAGTTACTAACCCTAACCCTTGTTCTAGTGAATCATGTTTTCCTTGTATTTTCAGCTTTGCTACTGTAAATGTACTGAAACATCATAATTTCATTGGGAGAAAACCAACTCTACTGTTGCAATCACTAACCCTAACCCTAACCCTAACCCTAACCCTAACCATAAACATAAACATAAACATAAACATAAACATAAACATAAACATAAACATAAACTAACCTATTCTGGTGAATCAAGTTTTGCCTTGTATTTTCAGCTTTGCTACTGTAAATGTACTTAAACATTATAATAAGACTTTGCCGAAATACACCTCTTAATATTTTCTAAGAATTTTTAAATATATCTTAACTAGATATCACTCAAGAACTCTGCCCCCTAACGCCCCTTGGCATTTAATCAGTAATCTGTATGCACAAAACAAAATGAGTTAAGATGAAAGCCACATGTTTTGCCTAAATTTTAATAAAATTTCACACAGTAAGTAAAACCAGTAAGATAATTTAAATTTGTATATAAAAATCTGTGTGTGTGTGTGTGTGTGTACACAATTAAGAATTTTCCTGTGCTTTGTGAATCTAGAACAGATCAGCATGTAATTGCAATGTGAAAAAAACACGCCTTCTTAATGCACTTTGACATTTATTTTAACATATACCATATAAAACATATAAAAAGGCATTCAGACTTGTAAAAATTGACTTGAAACTGACCACAATATTACAGTTCAGATAATGAAACTTAAAATAATTTGCTGTAAGGCAGCCTCTAAGAAACTGTTCCACAAAGCCAGATTAGTGTAAACATTTTGCATTATCATTCTGCTGCCCTCGGCCTGCGTTACTGGTGCAGAACTAGACAGCTAGCGAACAGTTCAAAAGAAGGCAAGCTGAAGTGTGATTTTGTCCTTTTTATTTTCTCTCTTTCATTTCCTTTCTCTTTGTACTTCTTTATACACTTCTCTCTACTGTAAAACTGTAAACAGAAAACGAAATAAAGATACATGACTCTCACATACTATCCAGCGATTTATTTTCAACCAACACAAAACGTGACCTAGCATAGCTGGGAGATTGAGATTAGCCAACATTTCCAGGCAAAGTAAACATCATTTCAAGAGCCAAATAGATCGAAATATAAAACAAAATAACAATACAATTTCGTTTACAAACTGAATCTCACACAAAAGATTACTTACAGACTAATATTGTCCAAGGCTCAAGTGTGAAAAGATATGAATTGCGGGAGAGATGAAATCCGTGGCTTTACGGCAGAAAACACTTGAAAACACTGACTGGAACTAACCAGGAAGTAGAATTGCGCAGTAGGCGCAGTAACGCGTAAAAGTCCACTAGGTGGCAGTATTCACCATAAGATTTACGTGGGTGAAACTAAACTCAGGCATGGAATTAAATGGAAGGCAGAACACTCCCCGCTTGGCGTATAACTAATATGCCACTACAAGTTTTTATTTAAACACAAAATACACAATAAGTTCAAAAGGATATGGTCTTCTAGCTTTCATCAGAAAGCAGAACGACGATCTCTGAGATGGGTCTTAGAAGGACTTTAACAGTTCCGTCTCTCACGATCTTTACTTCCACCTTCCGGATCCTCTTGTCCCGGCTCGGCAGCGTGTTGACGATCACTCCCACAGGCCATTCGTTCCTGTGGGCTTGACTGTCCTTGAGCAAGACGACGTCGCCGGTCTTGACACTTGGCCTTTCGTCGGTCCACTTTCGGCGGCCCTGCAGCGTGGATAAGTTGTCTCTCCTCCATCTCTTCCAGAAGGTGTTTGCGAGGCACTGGACGTGTCTCCACTGCTTCCCATGCAGCTCAGCCATCTGGAAGTTTCCAGAGGGTGCAGAGGCGGTGCTCATCTTCTGGGTCAGGAGCATTGCCGGGGTAAGGATAGTGGGCTCATCTGGGTCGGAGGACACAGGCACCAGGGGTCTCGCATTCATTATAGCCATGACTTCGGCCATAAGAGTGCTCAACACCTCGTGTGTCAGGCGGGTGTGTCCGGTCTGGAGCAGCATGGCATCCAGGATGCGCCTGGCGACGCCGATGAGTCTTTCCCAAGCCCCCCCCATATGTGAAGAATGGGGTGGGTTAAAGACCCAGGAGCACCCCCTGCTCTGGAGGTAAGTTGAAACTGGGGAGTCTTCCGTGTCGATGCCTAGCTCTTTACAGGCACCGACAAAGTTAGTTCCTCTGTCGGAGCGGAGAAGCTTGGCCGGGCCCCGGATGGCGAAGAATCTTCTCAGGGCATTGATGAAGCTGTCGGTGGTCATGGACTCTGTGAGCTCGAAGTGGACAGCCCTGGTGGACAGGCATGTGAATATCACTGCCCAGCGCTTGCTGTCTGCGCTTCCTCCTCTTGTCCTCCGAGTCAAAATGGCCCATGGCCCGAAGACATCAAGGCCTACGTGGGTGAAGGGAGGCTCTGGACTGAGCCTGTCGGGAGGCAGGTCGGCCATCTTCTGTTCTTGCAGGCGCCTGCGTAGCTTGCGGCAGATCACGCACTTGAAGATGACAGAAGACACCAGGCGCTTACCTCCGACGATCCAGTATCCAGCTGCTCTCACGGCACCCTCCGTTATGTGACGCCCCTGGTGCACTACTTGTTCGTGGTAGTACCTCACCAGCAGTGTGGCGATGTGGTGAGTGTGTGGGATAATCAGAGGATGCCTCTCTTCCGTTGGCAGGCCTGGAGCGGACGAGATGCGACCTCCGACCCGCAGCTGGCCGCTTTCATCGGTCACTTGATTGAGCTTCTTGAGGGGACTCTGCTTGGGAAGTGCCTTGCTCTCTCTGAGGCACTCTAGTTCCGTTTCGTAGGCATCGTGCTGGACTGCACGGATGATGACGCTCTCTGCGTGGGACAGCTCGCCCGTGGTGAGTGCGTCCCTGAAAGAGCCCCACCTGTTGCGCGATGAGTTGGGTGGACTGCCTCTGAAAGATGCGGCAACATGGATCAGCCTGGCTGTAGCTTTGCAGAGGTTCCTCCAGCTAGAGAATCTTTCGAAGCGCTGAGAGCCCAGAGGAGCATCCACGGCTCTGGTAGCTAGAACCGCAACCTCGGGCTGGATCTCTGCGTCTGCTTCGGGTTCCACGAGGGTGACGACGTTGGGTTCTGGAGGCTCCTCTGCGGTCTCGCGTGTGAGGAAGCTGGGCCCGGAGAACCAACTGCTTTGCTGTAGCTCTGCTGCTGGCATGAACCTTGTAGCGTGGTCCACAGGATTCAGGTCTGTGCTCGTTGCCTGGTCCGGGTCGTCCTGCTGGGTGGCGGAGAGACATTGGTGGCGGTGTGGCTTGCCACTGTAGTCCTCCTTCACCTGGATGTTGTTCGGACAGGGACAGAGAAAAGATGCTCGACCGTTGGGTAGCACACTTGCCTTGTACACGTTGACTTCGGCTGGTTTGTGGACAGCATCCAGGCAGGCTTCGCCCACGATGACCCAGCCTAGGTCAAGCCGTTGCGCATAAGGAGCGTTGTGTGGCCCGTTGATCTGCTCACGTACCTTGTGGACTCTCAGGATGTCCCTTCCCAAGAGCAGGAGTATGGGTGCGTCTGGGTCCACAGCGGGGATCTTGTGCGCGACTGGCTGGAGGTGTGTGGAGGCCTCACGCTGGGTTCTTCTTTTTTGATGTGCGTGGCGTTTGGCATCGGATGCTGGCGAACAGCTGGCCCGGCTCCAGCGGCTTGGTGTGTGAGTGTTCTCTGGGGCTCCACTGGTGTGTGTGTCAGTGGCTGTGGTTGTCTATGAAACGGCGCTGCATGTTGCTGAACATAGTTACCGGCTCGTTCAGCTGCACTGAGGGGCCGTCCTGGAACGTATGGCCCATGGCGCTTCTCCCCGCTTTCAATCTCCTCTTCCTCCTCGTATGCGGCCGCTTCAGCCTTGCGTGCAGCAGCATTCTTTTGGCAGCTGAGGAGGTGGAGATTGGCTTCGAGTTCAGCTTTTTGCCTCATTGCGTTAGCTTCAAGATCAGCTTTCTGTCTCATCATGCTGGCTTCTTTTTAAGCGAAATCTAACTCTGCCTGTGCAGCTTTTAGTTTGGCGTGTGCCCTGGCTCTGGCAGTTGACGTTGATCTCCTGCTGGAGCAGTGTGAGGGGTGATGGGATGCTTGTGACTGGGCATCTGGTGGTGTTTGAAATGGCCCTCCCTGTTCAGTTGACAGGTGAATATCTGCTGTGGTTGGCTCTACTGGAGCTCCACCAGTTGCCTGTTCGACGGCATTCTGCTCTGGGCTGATTGAGTGTTCACTCATGACTTCTTTTTCCATCCTAATCTTCTTACTTGGGCCCGCCGCGCTGTAGTCTTTTTACTCTGCTGCCCTCGGCCTGCATTACTGGTGCAGAACTAGACAGCTAGCGAACAGTTCAAAAGAAGGCAAGCTGAAGTGTGATTTTGTCCTTTTTCTTTTCTCTCTTTCATTTCCTTTCTCTTTGTACTTCTTTATACACTTCTCTTTACTGTAAAACTGTAAACAGAAAACGAAATAAAGATACATGAATCTCACATACTATCCAGCGATCTATTTTCAACCAACACAAAACGTGACCTAGCATAGCTGGGAGATTGAGATTAGCCAACATTTCCAGGCAAAGTAAACATCATTTCAAGAGCCAAATAGATCGAAATAACAATACAATTTCGTTGACAAACTGAATCTCACACAAAAGATTACTTACAGACTAATATTGTCCAAGGCTCAAGTGTGAAAAGATATGAATTGCGGGAGAGATGAAATCCGTGGCTTTACGGCAGAAAACACTTGAAAACACTGACTGGAACTAACCAGGAAGTAGAATTGCGCAGTAGGCGCAGTAACGCGTAAAAGTCCACTAGGTGGCGGTATTCACCATAAGATTTACGTGGGTGAAACTAAACTCAGGCATGGAATTAAATGGAAGGCAGAACAATAATATAATATAATATAATATAATATAATATAATGCAGCTCCAGAGCATGTTCTACGATCAGCTGCCACCACAGTCAATGGTCCATAGAAGTGGCTGCACCTGGTACTGGAACAGTGGAGCACAAAGACTCCGGAGAAGAGGGTGAATTAGTAAAGTGCATTAATAAGACACAGATATAATGATATGATGTAGATGGATGGATCGAAAGCAGACAGAGGAAGAGAAGGATAAGGTCTAAATGTCCCCCGACAGTCTAGGCCTATGGCAGCTTAACTAAGAGCTGATCAAAGATGGACCTCGACCAGCCCTAACTATAAGCTTTGTCAAAGAGGAACGTTTTAAGTCTGCTCTTAAATACTGAGAGGGTGTCCGCCTCCTTGATTGAAGCTGGGAGATGATTCCACAGCAGAGGAGCCTGATAGCTGAAGGCTCTGGCTCCTAGTCTGCTCCTATGGATTTTTGGAATTGTGAGTAAACCTGCGTTCTGAGAGCGGAGTGCTCTAGTAGGATGATATGGGATTATTACATTTTTTAGGTATGTTGGTGCCATACCATTTAGAGCTTTGTATGTGAGTATAATGATTTTGAATTCAATTCTAAATTTCACAGGGAGCCAGTGCAGTGAAGCTAATATGGGGGAGATATATTCTCTTCTCTTGGTTCTGGTCAATACACGTGCAGCAGCATTTTGAACAAGCTGCAGGCTCTTTAAGGACCTACTGCTGCAGCCTGATAGTAATGAGTTACAGTAGTCAAGACTGGACGTGACAAAGGCGTGGATTAATTTGTGTTATGTCTGATTTTTGCGATATTGCGTTGGTGAAAAAAGGCAGTTCTCGAGGTCTGTTTTATGTGAGAATCGAGTGATAAATCAGAATCAAATATAACTCCCAGATTCCTGGCAGTTTCACTGGGAGCAAGGACAATGCCATCTAGACTGGCTATATAATTAGATAATGATTCTCTAAGGTGTCTAGGACCAAGTACTAAAATTTCAGTTTTGTCTGCATTTAATAATAGAAAATTTTGTCTCATCCAGGTTTTAATGTCTTTGAGACATGCTTGGAGTCTAAGTAGTTGATTAGTTTCATGTGGTTTCATTGAAACATACAACTGAGTGTCATCTGCATAAAAATGGAAATTTAAGGAGTGTTTTCTAATGATGTTTCCTAGTGGCAGCATGTATAACATTGGGCCAAGCACAGAGCCTTGAGGAACTCCATAGCTGACTTGTACGTATTGTGACAACTTATCATTAATTTGTACAAATTGATGTCGTGACATAACCTCACGTGGGTACCAACTATGTTGAACCAGAGGGTCAATTTGGTTATTAGCTAAATAATATTAATGATTATCTCTGATAATCATTAATATCTAGAAATGTTTACTATAAATAGTAACCTCGGGGCACCACCCTGTCACCAGGGACCAATAACCAAATTGAAATTAATTTTTCAGTCTGAAATTAACTTTAAAATGGAAGGTGTGAAATCAAACACTGACTGTGGTAATCCAGCAAGTATTCCAAGTAAACACACAAGAATCACAACAACGACAGAGTGAACTATAATAGAATTTATTAACACATAGTGATAATTACTTGAGTTAATAATACTCTGTATTATCACAGTTCAAAACTATATACTATAACTAGACAAACATTAACTAACCACTAATCGGCAAACACATCGTTAATAACAGTGACTATATACATGTGTATATACGTGTGTATATGTGTGTGTGTGTGTGTGTGTGTGTGTGTGTGTGTGTGTGTGTGTGTGTGTGTGAGGGAGAGAGAGATCAAGATGGCGTCGAAGCCACATGTGTGAGGTCACTGAGAGCTAAAATGGAGGCGGAGTGACATGGTGACGTCGTCGCCAAAGTTAAGACTGCGGCTGGCTACAAAATGGCAGTGTCATGAACAAAGGGTTTGAACCCTTTGAGTGTCCTGTATCATGGAGGGCCCCCCCCTCTTTACAACATACAGGTCACTTTCTGTGTCAGCTCTGTTATCAGTGATGTGGGGGTGCAGATGTGGTGTGGGAGTGAGAGAGAGGAGAGATAGGGAAGAAAAGAAAGAAGACAATACGACTGTAACACAGTGTAAGTCAAAATACACACAATGTAAAACGACCGTAATACATCGTAGGTAAAAGAATCATACGCAACACTATTCTAGTCTCTGCCCAGACATAAGCCTCTTACTTCACGTTGCTCCACTGTCGGAGTTTGGGACGTGGAATAGAAGATCCTCTCTGAGTGTCCACAGCGTCCGTGGCTGGGTGTTAGGCGGTCGTTTATCTCGCACTTCGGCGGTGTAAGCTCGCTGTCCTGGCGGCAGCAGTGTGACGGTTTCCTCGGGGCAGCGGGAACGATCACAGATTAGGAACGGGTACCTTGTCCGGTTTGCTTCTCCTCGTGGTGTCTTTGATCAGGGATCGGCGTTGGCTCCAAAACAAAACAAAAACAACAGTCTGTGTGCTCCTCCGACAAGTTGCAGACTGTGGCCTGGGCTTAGGGGGAGGATGAAGGAATCCGAAGTTTTGCAGTTCGCTCCCTTTTGGCGGCCAAGTTTGGAGAAAGCCTTGTGTGGCTCTCTGCTGCAACTGGTCCCGGGGAATAAGCAAGGAATGTCGGGTGCAGGGCGCTTTTATCACCTGGGTGACGTGGGCAGGACCCCCAGTCGAGCTCCAGAGGCTCGACCAATGATCATGCAGGGTTTTCATTCAAACTCAGAGCTCTGGTTCAGTTTTATTGTCCTTTAGGCTCCTCTGGGTCTGGCTTTGAGAAACTGCAGGCCTCTCTATTGTTCTCTCTTTTGAGAAGGCCTCTCTAGCTCACATGCTTAGATCATGAGTTTTACTTCTCATGATCTCATGTTCTGGTCACAGTTTCATGTCCCTAATATCTCACATGGTGTTTGATCCCAACAATACTGTACAGCATATTTTGGTGTTATGAGCACTTCTGCACGAACTTGTCGGCCTGATTGCAGTGAGATATTTGCAAATGTTTTAATATGACTTTTTGTTGTTGTTGTGAATGGAAACGATGCACAGCTTCAAGACCCTTTTGTACATACTAGTACTAGTAACTAGTAGCTGTCGGAATTTCGCTGTCTGCTTCAGCGATTCCGTGCACCCCATTCACATCCACAAGGTTGCGTTCCTCATCACAGTCAGAACTCGGTTCTTTTGCTGGCTCGTCTTCCAGATACGGCTTGAATATGTACGGCTCAATGCCCACAATCTCCTTTAAAAACTGATCAGGATCGTAGTCTTCCACAGACTCACCTCCGCTTGAGTCTGTGTCCGAAAATTGCTCGATTTCTTCACCATCCATCGCTCCAGTCCGGTTGTTGCTATTGTTTGTGTGGCGCGCAAACGAATGGCATCTTCCTATGCTGACGTCACGGGGTCACGTGACAAGTTTCTGGCAATCTGGCGCGGCTTGGCAAGGAGCGTCGCGAAAACCACACTTTGAAACGGCATACAAAATTTATTTGTCAATCATCGGGTTTACACATGACTTCAAAGTACTATGTTTTATGTATAGTTTTGATACTTATATGCCTTTTACCTATTTTTTGAGGTGTCATATGCACTTTAAGTCGGGTTGGTTGATGGATATGTCAAATTTTGCATTTATCCAGGAAACCTTAACTGTCACACCAGCACCTTTTTCCTTTCCTCACTCTTTCCCTAACGTCAATCATACCATACCTAATGACCACATATCAATTAGGCCTCGCATCAAATATTTCAACTCCTCACTGCAACAATATATATTTTATTATCACATTATGATGATGGTGTGACAGGTAGTGTGATGGAAACAGGCTGGCTTTGATCACAGTTGATGCATGCTGAGATGTCTACATTGTTTTTCTTGGCAAATAACACCAAGTTATTGTTATTATTACAGTGCAGATCCTTCCGATACCTGTCATCAGTCCGAATCAGATTTAATCAAAATGAATAAGTGGAGAAACAACACTACGTGTCATTGTGGCATTGTGTAACAGGGCAGATATGTGCAAACGAAAGCAAGTCTGCCCAAGTCTGAATGAGTGATGGCTTTGAATGTGTGTGTGTGTGTGTGTGTGTGTGTCTGTGTTTGTTGTACTGTGCTTCTGTTTTTGCTTGATGGCATCATTTACCCTCTTTAACCTTGTTTACAGTTCTTTAATGACAGGACCACAGGCATACCCCCCCCCCCCCCCCCCCCCCCCCCGCGACACACACAGTCACAGAAAGAAAGAGACAGACAGAGGGTCAGTTTACATATGCAGTGTGAATACGGTGTATTTAAGTATTTAAGCATCATCAACAACAAAGCCTACAGCAGGGCCAATCACTTAGATGAGAGACAAAATTGCCTTAATGGAGAGTAAGACTGCCAGTGCAAACAACGTGTCTGCAGGCTAATGTCGGATACTGGCCTAAACACTGTTTTAGGGTCTGAAATTACAGTTTGCCTGCTTCTCTGTTTAGAACCAAGACACCAATTTCAGGAACCTGCAGTATGGGGAGCTGAAGAGAGTTCAGTCATTCATCTCTCCATCATTGATCTCTCACTGGAATAGGGAACAACACATCAAGAGTAAGGCCCCTCTTTCAAAAGCAGCCAAGCAGGACAGCTGCACCTCAACAAGGGCAAGTGTCGGAATTAAAATAAAGTGCCAAATTTTGGGAACCGTGGGAAACAGATTGATTAGCCTTATTTCTCAATGAGAGGATTAAGATGCAATCAATTTTTGTCTTTTCTGTTTTAAGAGTATTGTTAATAGCTTACAATACAATTATGTTGCTTTGTTTGTTCGTAGTATAATTTCAAGATTATGTTTATGTTTTGCACTTTCTTACCCCTGAATAAACCATAAGAATGCATTAAAGTGTTTTAGAGGAAGCTCTAAAGTCCTTATGGAAGTGAGGGGAAGTTAAAAAAGGAGAGACCAAGACCTTATATATGTAAAGCTTTGTACACAGCACGTGCCTCACATGTGCATCGCTGCTACCACACACATGTGCGTCTGCACCACTGCCAGGATTTTAGTGTCACAAAGCTTACGTAATTTTCTATCTATCTATCTATCTATCTATCTATCTATCTATCTATCTATCTATCTATCTATCTATCTATCTATCTATCTATATGTCTATATGTCTGTCTGTCTGTCTGTCTGTCTGTCTATCTGTCTGTCTGTCTGTCTGTCTGTCTGTCTGTCTGTCTGTCTATCTATAACATTTTACAGCAAATTCTATGGGACGCAACTGCATAATGGTGCCATGAAAGGTAGATGGTGAACAACTTATGATAGTATAGTGCAATGTATGCCAAATGTACAGAACACATAAATAGTAACATCAATCATAACAATGCATAACAATTGTGCGACTAAATTCCAAAATTATCAAAATAAATAAAATTACATTTCTATAATACGTCACCCAACCTTAGCATCTGGAGGCCTGACATACGCTCTCAATAACTTATGATATGAAGAAGTTTTAAATTAGAGGTTTAAGATTAAAGACTAAATTAAATTGTGTATAGGGATTAAAAAAAGCACAGGACTAAATTTTGGCATGCATTTCAATACATACTACCTATTGGCAAATGAACAGTTAGATACAGTATTGTCAAAGAAATATAAATATAAAAAAATAAAATTTACACACAGCAAATACATTTTATGTAGAAAAGCACAGTGTAACATTAAATATACAGCAAAAATCATAGGAGTAAAGAGATGGTGTAACTTTTTAGTCCGCATCTTCTCAGGTAAATGCCTATTAGAGTAAAGAGTCTTGTTGTGAGGAATAATATAAAGCCACGACACACTGCAAAGTGAAGAGGGATGTACGTATATCCAGGAGCTGTTACAGTTAATGCTGACAGCTGAGGCCAAACTTTTTCACACAGACCTGTCTGACTAATGTGCAGACAGAGTCAGCTTTAAGTTGTCAAACTCCTATGGTCTCCATCTGTCTTTATTCCTCCCTTCTCTCTCTCTCTCTCTCTCTCTCTCTCGTCTTCCCTCTCTTTCTCCTCTCATTTCTTCCCAGCTCAGGTGTAGACATATAATTACTGTCTGGGGTCAAGTCAGTCTCCTTTTACACCAAAGGTACTGCCTTTTACCTGTGTCCAATCATGGGTTTGTATCGTGCATGCGCTCATGTGTGTAGGTGTTTGTACATACTACTTACACAGAGGTGTGTTGAGCTTTATTGATATTTTGCATCTCCATATATGTGTGTTTCTTCTTTGTAAGCAGATTAATGGGGGGACTACATGACTACATAAATACCTACACCCCCCAGAGGTGGATCACCACCCCATACCCATCAAAGAAAGCAATGTTAATAATTTACAAATATATATATATATATATTAAAATAAATAAAATTGGCACTATAGGCTGAGCCACAGCACATTTTGACCCTTAAGAGGAAAAGGATGAAATGTATAAGAAAGTCACGAAGATGCCACCTCCCACCAGTCCCTGCCACAGTAAGCACACCAATACCACAGGCTCCTCCAACTTGTCCAACATAAACCTTGGTATTGAGGACTATGAAAGGGATCGAGACATGATTATAGTAGGTATGAATACTGGTAAAAGGCAGAGAGCAAAAACATGTGGAACAAAGAATAAGCTGATTGTGTATCTGTCACGACCATCACCCTGACTCAGCAATACTCCAACACACCAGGCATCAGTTCAGTTTCTGCATCAAGGCCCAGGTACCACCACATCAAATCAATCAATCAAACTTTATTTGTATAGCCCATATTCACAAATTGCAATTTGCCTCATAGGGCTTTAACAAGGAGTACAGGGTGTGACATCCTCTGACCTCTGACCTACACCCTCAACAAGGGCGAGGAAAAACTGCCAAAAAAAAACCCTTTTAACAGAGGAAAAAAACGCAGAAACCTCCAGGAGACACTCATGTGAGGGATCCCACTCCCAGGGATGGACAGAAGTGCAATGGATGCCACGTGTACACAACACATTAACAACATGACTTATAATTATTAATTATACAAGTAGAATAATATAATATAATATAATATAATATGACATCACATGACACCAACAAACACAGAATCAATATTTATACAAACCTGATACAAAAGAACAAATCAAAATGCTAAGGGCACCAACAAAACCAAAATATTCTGTATATCCAGCAAAAACAAAGGTGGTTTTCCCCAAACCCAACACCCTACTGCATTCACCAAATTAACAAAAAGAGGAAAGCAAGGAAATAAACTCACAAGTTTCCACAAAAATGCTAGTTTATTGTGAAAAGCTGTATTTCTTTTGTATTAGGAACACCATAATGATACGAAGTCTGGGGCAGTAGCCCCTGGTAGGGTTTCCGATGGCAAATTGGTTCTGGGTGAAGGGCCAGACGAACAATGGTCCAAGAAGATCCATATGAGAAGAAGATCAAGGGAACAGAGTACTTTTTTTTAAAACATGTCCTGTTTGGCAGCTTGGGCACGCAGTGTGATAGTTTCTGGGTGCCTTGTTGTGCTTCAACAGATTTGTTCTGCAAAGGAAGGGTGTGGTTCACTCTTCTTGTTGCATTTTATTGACTTTTATTGGCATCGGCTACCGAACTGACATTTTGGAAGGACAGAGAGAGGGTAAGAGGGTAAGAGACAGCCCCGGGAGAGCAGCAGCCGGAGGCCCCCCAGCCAAAGTACCTGGCTACCCACCCCAGCAATGACCGAGCCCGTGGCCCCAGTGCCCAGACAGCCGGAAACCCGCCCAGACCCCCAGCAGGAGACCCCCCCCTCCCCCCCCGACGCAGCAGGCCAGCTCCGCGGCAGCCCCAGCGCAGCCCACACCCCCAGGGGAGACAGCGGCAGGCAGGCCCCCCACCCCCACGACATGCGACGGGGCCCCGGAGGGCCCAAGGGAGGCCGCCCCGGCTAGATGCCGGGTTTTCCGGTTTTCCCGGAGCCCCCCCCCCCCTCGGACGGGGGACCAATTATTGGGGACCAAGTCTGTTCAAATTCAGATAGCCGATCTTTTGCACAAGCAGACATTCTCTCCATGGAGATGTGATCTAGTAGAAGATTTTTGCATAATGTTATGTTCTTTTTTGATTTCCAGTTTATGAATATTGCTTTCTTAGCGATGCTTAAGGCCACAAGAAGCGTGTATGATCTATTTCTCTCCATATTAATGTTAGTGAGATCACCCAGAAGACACAGTGCGGGGGAGACTGGTCGGGGGTTCCCTAGACATGCTGATAGGTCTTCACATATCCTCTCTCTGCCAAAAGTTTCTGACTGGTGTACATAGCCAAACAGCATGCTGTCTCCCAGAGAACAGAAGCTGATACATCAGGCGTGTTGTTTCATAGAATATGGTCCATTCTGTTTCAAAATTTTTTTATAAAATCTACATCCTTAAGCACCATTTAAGCATTTCCAATGCTTAAATGGTGGTGTGGCTTTTTTCATGGAAAGTGTGAGGGTGACAGGTGCATGATCGCTGCAGCGGCAATGTTCGTTCAATTCAATTTTATTGTCCCAATTTTTAAGGCTCTTCAGTTACAACACATGCCACTACTATTGTACAGCCTTCTAGCATTAAGCTTGACAACGGTGAGAACCCAAGATCTTGCCTGATTCTGCTGATGTCTGGTGTGAGTCGCTCCGGCGGGACGTTGCTGATGATTTCTATTTCTCCAGTTGTCACTGATTCCTATTTCCGTGAATCACTCTTTTGGGAGCTTCATTTGTTGCTGGAGGATCATGCTTAATGCTAGAAGGCTGTACAATAGTAGTGGCATGTGTTGTAACGTGAATTTGTGTGTCAGCGATATCCTTCATGGCTGAGTTGCTTGTTAAAAAGTAATCTAAGCGGGAGTAGGAGTGGTGGACTGATGAGAAGAAAGTGAATTCTTTAGGTGTGGGGTGATAGGAGCGCCAAGCATCGCAGAGACCAAAATCGCTCATGTATTGTTTTATTATATCGATTGACTGCCAGTTTCGGTGGTTACCTGCTCTGCTAAGTCTGTCTAACTCTGGATTGAGTGTCAAGTTGAAGTCCCCTCCTACTATTAATGACAAAAACAGCAACAACAAAAATAACAACAACAACGATAACAGCAGTGATAACAACACAGGTAGGGAGAGGGGAAAAAAGGAAAAAGTACTGGGGTGGTGGAGGGTGACATGTTCATGCCAGGGAATGTACGGCAACCTTCCTCGGTGCGGTTGTGTATACATACTTCCGGATTCTATTTAATATGTAAATGCTTCCTGATCTCATTTTCTATATTTACTGATATATGCATATATATATATATATATATATATATATATACACACACACATACATACACATACATGTACACATACATATATACATACACACACACACACACACACACACATACATACACATACATGTACACATATATACATACATACACACACACACACATACATATATATAAATATATATATATATACATATATAAATGCATATATAAAAACACACATATACGTTCACACACACCCACGTACTCATATACACACATATATGTCTGTACATACATGTACATACTGTACATTCCTTCTGCTTGAAGTGTTCGAATTTGGCGACGATCGGCCGGGGTCGCTGGCGGTCTGGTCTCCTCCCTCCGATGCGATGAACCCGGTGGAAGGTGATCGTCTCCACGGCTTCTTTTGGGAGCTTCATTTGTTGCTGGAGGAAGAGTTTGATGGTGGTCTCTGGGTCCTCCTCCTCGCGTTCTGGAAGCCCGGCAAAAACGAGGATATCCCGCATACTGCGGGCCTGGATATCCAGCAAGGACTCTTTTATTTGTTTGTTTTCCTGAGTGAGCCTTGTCATGTCCTCGGAAAGGTGTTTCACAGAGTCATTCAGGGTTTTATTTTCTTCCGTTAGTGTGGCCACCTGGTTTTGGCTGAACTCCAGAGATTCTCGCAGGGCTTGGAACTCTTTGTGGAGAATCTCCACCAGAGCTAGCCTAGCATCAAAGCTGGACAAGCGTTCATTAATGGAGTCAAGAATAGCCACAAAATATTTCTGTGGCGAGGCGGCGTTAGTCTGGGATTCGGCTTTGTGACTACGTTTGCTGGCTGGTGTAGTCTTCCCCATGACGACGCGCTGGTAGCACTCCTCTACGTACTCCTGAAGTGACTCGATTGTCTCTTCCAGGGTGGACGATGTGTTAGGCAGTCCTAGTAGAGGTACTAAATCTGTTTAAAGTTTTCTTTTCTGTTTTCTGGCATTTGGTGTTAAAGTTAGTGGTGTGTTTGCAGTTAGATGGAGGACGGCATATTGGATTCCGCACCAATCTCGCGTGAACTCACAAGACAACAAGGCTGTTGGGCCTAGTCGCGGCAGCAATCCCAGAACCTACTGATGGTCACCAGAGGTGAGGGATGCCGACAAGCTGAAGGAGTCCTATAGATCATAGCTGTCCTGTGGAACTCCTGAGGCATTTGGCAGCTACCGGGCCCGGGCCTCCCTGGGAAAGTATACTCTAGGGTACTGGAGAGGAGGGTACATCTGATTGTAGAACATCAAATACAGGAGGAACAATATGGTTTTCATCCCGGTCGTGGAACAGTGGATCAGCTCTATCCCCTTGTGCGGCTGCTGGAGGTGTCATGGCAGTTTGTCCAACCAGTCCACATGTGTTTTGTGGATTTGGAGAAGGCTTACGACTGTGTTCCTCGAGGTAAGCTGTGGGGGGTGCTTTGGAAGTATGGGGTAGATGGCTATTGTTGCAGGGTCATCAGGTACTGTCAGAGTCTGAGCTTGGTCCACATATCCAACAGCATCTCGGACACGTTCCCTGTGGGTGTTGGACTCTGACAGTGCTGCCCTTTGTCACCTGTTCTGTTCATAACTAATACTGACAGAATTTTTAGGTGCAGAAAAGTGTCAGAGGGGGTCACGTTTGGTGACTTGAGGACCTTGTCTCTGCTTTTTGCAGATTACGTGGTTCTTTTAGCTTCATCAAGCAATGACTTACGGCTTTCACTGGGATGAGGATCAGCACTTCTAAGTCTGAAACCATGGTTCTCGACCAGAAAAGGGTGGATTGCCTACTGTGGGTCAGAGAGGAGATGTTGTCCCAAGTAGAGGAGTTTAAGTTTCTCGGGGTCGAGTTCATGAGTGGGGGGAGAAGAGAGTGGAAGATTGACAGACGAATCGGAGCAGCTCCTGCAGTGATGTGGGCGGTTAACCGGTCTGCTGTGGTAAAGAGGGAGCTGAGCCGAAGGGCAAAGCTCTCAATTTACTGGTCAGTCTTTGTCCCGACCCTCACCTATGGTCATGAGCTATGGGTAATGACCGAAAGAACGAGATCGCGAATACAAGTGGCGGAAATTAGTTTCCTTCGCAGGGTGTCTGGGCTCAGCCTCAAGGATAGGGTGAGAAGCTCTGATATCTGGGAGGGGCTCAGAGTAGAGCCACTACTAGTAGAGGCAGTTGAGGTGGTTCAGGCACCTGGTCAGGATGCATCCTGGACGTCTCCCTCGGGAGGAGGCCTCAGGGTAGGCCTACGACGCGCTGGCGAGACTACGTCTCTCAGCTGGCTTGGGAACACCTAGGGGTCCCCCAGAGGAACTAGTGGAAGTGACTGGGGTGAGGAATGTCTGGGTGTCCCTGCTGAGCCTGCTGCCCCCGCAACCCCCGCAACCCGACCCAGATCAGCGTTAGAAAACGAACGAACAATCATGTGGTGATTCTGCTTTTTGCAGTTTTTTGGCGCCACAGTGTGGTGGTTGTTTTGTGTTTGGTTTCTTTCTTTTTTTCCTGCAGTTTCTGAGTGGCTGGAGGCAGAGCTGGGCTTTCTCCTGATTGTAGCTGATTATACTCACCTGTAGCTGATTTGTAATCAGCCTCCTTGATAAGGAGCATCCTGCCGTCTCTTCGACGCCAGATTATTCCACGCCAACGGGTATTCTATTGTTGCCTAGCACTTTACACACTTGTTAGTTATGATCACTCATCATTTTTGTTTTTTTTCCTCAGATCACTGCTCAACTGTCTGGAGACATTGAGCCTCAGCTGTCTTTTTGGTTTTTTGTGAACTCATTATTAAAGACTTAGTTCTGAACTCCTTGGGATCCAAGTCTAAACCCACTCAAGACTAAATTGTGACAGATCATTGCCGTAACTGATGTTACGGATGTTAATGTGTAACCATTGTTTTGGAAACAAATATGAAACTCCAGTAGTTGATGAGAGAGATGAAATGTGGGTAATCGGAAACACCTTTCTGATAATATGTTTTGTTTCACTGTTTTTGTTGTTTGAGCGGAAAAATCCCTCAACCTCAGTCAATCAATCGATCAATCAATTGATTTACTTGCAACAGGACTTTCGGTTGATCCTGCGATTTCTGTTCCGAAGGAAAATCATAACATGTTATGGGTTGGGAGTGGTGTATTTTCTCTCTAATAGTTATAATGTGATCATTAAAAAAATTCCTTAAACCATCACTCGTGAGGGAGTGTAGAATGCTCTCATCAGTAGAGCTGTGGCTCCCAGTCAGCCTTGCTACAGTGCTGAAAAGAAACATGGGGTTGTGTTTCTTTTCCTCCATTAACGATGAGTAATAGGCAGCTCTGGCATTATATACTTAAAGACTATCTAAGTGAGTCTGGCCTGACTATTGGAGCTTCACTTCCTTTCTAATTTTCTTTCAGCTTGCTTTAGTTTGTTTGTGCCAGAATTACACCATAGAGAATGTTTACTTAGTTCAACTGCTGCTTGGAATGAATCTGTGGCAGTATTGACAAGATGACTGACTCTGCGACAGAAAGGTGTAGGAATGGTTTAAGTTTAAATTTAGCCAAAGCATTGTCAGACTAGCAACTAGAGTTCTTAGTTAAAGGCCAGTAGTCCAGTAAACTCATGCTTAATCAGCATAAAACAATTGTTTCCCACTGACCATCCATCCAGACAGTTTCTTCCATTATGAGATTCAAGATTCAAGATTCAAGAGTTTTATTTGTCACATACACAATCATACACAGTACAATGTGAAGTGAAATGTTCTTTTTACCTGCTACCACAAATAACAAGTTAAAGTTAAATATTAGGAAAATAGTAATAAAAAAAAATAGTGCAGTAATAATAACAACAGTAGAACACTAAAGTATCAGGGTAAAAAAATAAGAACAATATATATAAAATATATGAAATATGAGTTTAAAGTGTATGGAGTGTGCCAATATTGGCACCTCCAGTGCAGGTGAGTAGAAATAGTCCAGTATGTATGTAGTGTATGCAGTCTAGATTATCGCTCATTGTTGAGCAGACGGATGGCCTGGGGGAAGAAGCTTTTCCTCATCCTCTC
>JAFBJQ010004316.1:42379-65067 GCA_016785345.1 Trinectes maculatus | reverse complement strand
TGTCGCCGACTCTAAGTAACATTATGCAACTCACAAAAGAACGGACTCCCTTCCTGTTTCAGTGTCACCATCTAGTGGCGTAAATGTTACTTCAAAACGATTATTCACTGACAGCTGAAAGATATATTATATACATATGAATAGTAATATCTAATATCTATCAAAGACACCTCTAATACTTACCTAAATTACTGATGCATATCGCTTGCATGGTGCGTCCAGTGAGGTGAAGTGAGACCCTGGAGACGTGCCATAAAACATGCGCATGCGCACCTACTATCTCATAATTTCGACTTTTTATCTCATAATTTCGACTTTTTATCTCATAATTTCGACTTTTTATCTCATAATTTCGACTTTTTATCTCATAATTTCGACTTTTTATCTCATAATTTCGACTTTTTATCTCATAATTTCGACTTTTTATCTCATAATTTCGACTTTTTTTTTTTTTTTTTACTGGCGGAAATGGGCTTCCATAGTAACGTCAGATATTTTAATAAAATGAAAAAACAATGTGATTGATAATTGTAGTCTAAAAAGCCAGGTGTGATCATGTGAAACTTTGACCTGATCTAGGCTTTAAGGTTCACTATGCTCTGCAACTTGTTTCTTATGCGTTATTGTGACTATGACCGGCCCAAGATGGCGGTTGTATTTCTCACGCCAGCGGCGAATGCGGCGTCTACTCTTACGGTATATCTATATATAAGTACATATGTCTGTGCGACTGACTGGCGTGATGCTGGATAACAAACTGACGTCATCAGAGGGCGACCCTAGCAGTACGAAACAACAGTGATCAGCTACTGGCAGAGGAGGACAGACAGGCGGACTGAGTGACTGCAGGCTATTAGCACCGCTCCCGTCCCCCCGTTCCCCCCTCCCCTCCCCCCGCTGGCATCCGCGCGCCGAGGACCAGACGCACACGAGCAGTGATGGCGGAGTGCGTCGGCTTCCAGGCGCAGATCGCTTCGATCATAGAGATACTTGCCAATTCTGCGGTGGCGGAGATCTGCAAACTGGTGGAGGCTGGCTACGCGGCGCTGCGCTCCCAGATGGAGCAGGAGCGCCAGAGGAGCGAGAAGGAGAACGACGTGCTGCGGCAGAAGCTGCAGGACATGGACGTCAAGATGAGGAGCTACGAGCGGAAGATCAGGAGACGCAGTCAGCTGGAGGAGATCAGTGCTGTGCAGATCAGGCCAGCTGGAGGTGAGGAGATGGAGCGGACAGCTGGCCTGCTTCAGACAGGGGCCAGACACACGTCCTCACACACACACACACACACACTACACACAGAGTGTGTAACCACCTGGAGTAGAAAGTTGATTCAGTGCTGTCAGTCAGACTTTGATGGACTCCAGTCCACAGATCACGCAGCCTTTTACTGGGACATTAGTAGAGAGGTGTGTTAAGTGTTGTGAGCAGGGCTTGACTTCACTTTGCCTTTTGATTTTAAATCTGTATTTAGGACACATTCAAGTAAATGGCTGAAATAAGGAATGTCATAAAACTCCCCATCATATGTCATGAAATGCACTATGAAGGAGAGGTCCACATTTTCATCTCTACTCATTTACATCCCATTGTCAGGGATGGTTCAGCAGCCTGTATAGGTGTGTATTGGGACTCGGGGAGCATCACCTCCACCTTTATCTTGGTGGAAGGGTCCTTATTATGTTATTTTCCAGGACCTGATGATCACCGGCCTCTGGTGCCACCTGTTCCTGCCACCTCGGAAGACAAATCCCTCCATCACATTTCCAAGGTAAAACTCCAATAGTGTCATGTTATGACGCATGACCTGTTCAGTCTTCTACTGCACAATGTCACATTAGATTTGCGAACATAGAAAACATAACACATGACACACTGACAAGTGACCTGTGGATTTTAACGCGTCATTTAGACCAAACCGCTGAAACCACATCAGCACACGAAAGAGAAATCACAAGCCTTTTTTGATCGTGTGAAATGAAATAGTTAAGAGTGCTTTGATATTTACACCATTCTGATATGTATTTGCAGTACATTAGGACAGGAGCAGCAGGAAGAGTAGCAGTTCCAATGAGTACACTTGATTTAAAAATTCAGTCTGAAATTAAGATCATATAACCAATGGGAGTCTATGGTCAAATGATAAATGCATGTATGTCCTGTTATGTTCCAAGCAGGTGGAAACCCACATGTTGCCTCTGGTGAAGCAGGAAAAGGTGGAGAGCGACGACTGCAACCTGGACTTCAAGGTTGAGGTGAACATCACGGCAGAGTGCGGCCTGACTACTGGTAAGTGTTTCATTTACTGTATGTGGCTGCACTTTGCACTCTGCTGATGGTTTGGAGGTGAAAGCTTTGCGGAGAGAGCTGTTAATATTTTCAATAAATTTTCATTTATTTAATTGTCAGCACTGTAAATTGGTTCTGCTAAGGGTCAGCTTTGTTGCATCATCTCAGCAGCTGTCAGCTTCGAGAATAAGAATAAGAATAAGAATAAGAATAAGAATAAGAATAAGAATAAGAATAAGAATAAGAATAAGAATAAGAACTTAATCCAGAAAAGTACACGCAAATAACCGAATGGAGCCGAATATAAAAAAAGCAATTAAATCACCCAGGCGCATCTTCACTCACAGCTGGGTCTAATGCAGAGTTAGAGTTACTCATAGTATCTGATTTCTCTCAAATCAGAAGCATGCTGTTAGACCTCCTCATGTAGCTTTAATGTTTTCTCCTCTCCTTATCTTACACGCCGCTCATCATGGACCACTGCAGCTGTCTGCGCCTCCTCGGCTCTGGAGCCAAATGAAGAGACCCTTCCCAGTGATTTTGGTGACACCAGTGTCACCATCATCACTTCATCTACCATCCACCCGTCTTCCTCCCCCACTGACACCTCGATGGACCTGACCTGCCGTCCTCGGGGGAAACGCAAGTCCACGAAGCCTCTGGGCAACAGTTTGTCGGGCAGCAGTGGGGGCATCCCTGTCCCTGATGCTCCTCGTAGGGACGTGGTTGGAGGGAGCTTAACAGATGGTCCTCTCAAGCCAGATATCCACACAGATGATCTTATAGAAGAAGAATTCCATTCCTCTCAGCTGTCAACCTCTGGAGCATCAGATGAGCCCAGCCCTGACCGTCTCAGCAGCCTGGGCCTGGACTTGGCCTGGATGCAAGACAGAGTCAGCCATCTTGGTGCAGCATATGCAGTAGCACAGTTAGGTTTAGGAACCACAGAAACTGGACACCCATCAGCCTCCTTCTCCTCTCAGGGAGGAGGGGACAGTCTAGATGGCCCTGCATCAATGCTCTTCACTGGTGGAGCTCATGAAATGGCTGCTTTTGCTGCGTCCTTTGACATGGCCGCTGCTGCTGCAGCAGCCAGTGCTGTAGTCACCGCCCCACCTCCTGGACCTCCACCCCCTCCAGCTCCCCCGGCCACCACACCCAGCCAAAGGCAGCCTTACAGGAGTGGTGCTGCCACGAAAGACCCTGTGGCATGTGCGGTGTGTGGCCGTCTTTTCCCCAGCTCAGGCGCCCTGGAGCTGCACCAGCGGGTGCACACGGGGGAGAGACCCTACACCTGCCCCCATTGTGGAAAGGGCTTCGCCCAACCCAACAACCTGCGGGTGCACCTCCTCATTCACACTGGGGAGCGGCGTTATCGCTGCACGTTGTGTGGGAAGAGTTTCATCTCATCCAGCCACCTGAAGAGGCACCGCACAGTCCACACACAGGAAAAGCCTTACAGCTGCTCCCGCTGTGGACAGTCCTTCAGCCAGATGTGTAGTGTTCGCAGACACCGACAGCAGTCCCAGTGTGGCCTGTAGACTGACCACCGGGGGAGCTGGCTGGAATCTGAGACTGAGACACTGAAATCCCTTAATATGAGAATTCCTGCATCTTATGTCCAAACACAACAAAACAGTGTCCTGTGATGTTAATATCTGTGCTGTGTGTGACCTCTGTTCAGAGGTGCATTTCCCTGCTAGGACCTCTCAACCTTTTCTTCCCTTTTCAGTTTTAGAGGATCACTTAAAAACCGTAAAGGCAAATTTTGGCTTCCATGTCCACTCAGCACTCTGTGTTCCTCTGTGTTATTGTGCAGCCCTATGCCATGAGCTGATGTGCACCTCTTCAAGGCAACACAGACTGCCACTGAGCTGTAATTGGGCTGCTTGGTATCATTGTATTTCTGGGATTTTGTGTTTCCATTTCCTCCTGCTATTCAAGATCTCTTTGATTCATTCAGTGGGTGTTCGGACCACCAATATTGACTTACAACAATATTGACTTAAAATACATCTCTATTTAATTAGATGTTGGACATCAGTCATTAACAAAAAATCAAAGTTTGCCTTATTCTACTGTGGTTTCACGCATCTGGACAATACTGGCCTCTTCTGTATGTTTCAATTAGAGTCTGTCACTAAAGGATTTGTTAAGTCAGTTTTTTAATGGAACACTACATATGACAGCACACAGCAACAACAGCAGTATTTATTTATTTCTTTTGTAAGACCTTACAAACCATGAAATGTAAATGTTTATCCTAAATGATAGCAGAGTTCAGTAGCACTTGTAAAGTGTTTTTCATATGCATATGCATATGCATAATGACATAATATAACGGTGCACTATGCGATCCTGCATGGTTTCATCGAGATTTCTAAGGGCACAGGCAGTGCACCAAAACAATAACAAACCACGTTCCAGCCAATCACTAACAAGATGGTTATGTGCATGTCCACTGAGCCCCACCCCCAACCATCTTGTTGGTGATTGGCTGGAATGTGGTTTGTTATGTTTTGGCACGCAGCATTGCCCTAGTGTTTTTTGACGTTTACAGCCCCTGTGTTGTCTCCCGAGACCGGGCTTTTTCATAACGTATTCAGGGGGCAGGCAGCTGGAGGATCAGGGGGAGATGACTACGATTGGAGACAAAAATGAATCCATGCAGGATCACGTAGTGCACCTTTAATGCAGAGTGATGAGCATCTGTCCTTGATTTTTGGCATTTGTCATTAATCATTAACTGCTTAAACAACATAAGTTAAAGCTACGTAATTTATAATGAAAATAAACATCAGTTGGTGTCCAGCTTGACCTAGATTCCAGGTCCTGGAACGTAACATAGCAGGACATGGAAGCACACAGCAAGATAATTACGAACTTATCTACATTTCCTAATTTTTTTCACTGTATTTCTTTTGAAAAACTCAAATTTCAGATTTCGACCATGGTTTTGAAAACAAACTTTTGTCTTTCCAGCACTGTCACTGACATGCATGTTCACTTTGATGCTGTAAGTGGAACTTTTACATCATTAAATGATGGGGTGAGCATAATTTAATGTTTGTGGACAGTCCATCATAAATGCATTATTAGATAAATACAACATCCACACAGTTGCACAGGACTTCACCTCCTCCGGTTTATTTGCTTTGTTACAACCACATGCTGGACTTTTTCCCCCACGCTCAAAAATGATACACTATCATTTGATTTTCCTATACTCAGAATAAGATGGCACTTTAAATGTTGTTTGTTTCTCATGGTGAATGTATCATGTATAGTCCACACTGCTCTTGCTCTTATTCCTACCATATCATGAATTAATGGTCCTCTGGAATGGTAATTTCTTTGGTAAATAAACGTTTTAATGCAGGTCTGTACTTTCTTATGTATGACAGTGTTTTGATGTGTTGTTTTCATTACGTATGTCGCTCTAACTGTGTGTATGTACAAAAAGCAGTAGACGGAATGTGCTGGTAACAGAAAATCGGACACCCTTCTGCTGCTGGATTGCCTAAGTTGCGTATGGAGACCAGAGTATTTCATTTGAAGTAAGCTTGGTCGAAGCTGACCTGCAATGTTTCAGTCCCATTTCTCCCAAGTGTTCACATGCTGGGGCCTGAGCTGCAGCCAACAGTTAGTGTCAGTAATGTTCTCTCAGTGAAATAACAAATGACTCTAAAAAGATATAAGTAAAAGTAAAAAAGACACCAGGAAGTTGTGTTTGAGTGTGTCCTTGGCACAAACTCTAAGCTCGACAACGGTAACAAATATTTTCTCCTTTACAGTTCTTTCATGACTAGTTAAAGTGTTGAAAATGTATAGCTGTCATCAAATCTATACAAGGTATGGAAAGAAGCTGGTTGTGCTGTGGGCATTATTTTTTTTTACGATGAAGAATCCTATATACAGAAAAAAAAATGAAAACTTGAAGGCAGGAATGGAGGTTTTTGTGTTAGAACTGACAAGGTGTGGTGATGCAAAAATAACTAATCGTTATGCCACAAACATGTTCTTTTATATAACATCAGATTTTATTCACATGTTGTGCTACAGTGAAGAAAAATACCCAATAAATCCAGTAAATGTAACAAATGTACAAAGGTGTGAAGAATAATTCTGTCTGTTGTCATTTCAGACTTCACTCACAGCAAGTGTTTGTAACAGCTGAGCAGGGCAGAAGCTTATTTCACACACATACACACACACATCTGTTATCTAGCATGTATCCTCTTGAGAGCTAATTGCATCTGACTGCGAGGCAGGGTACACTCTGGACAGTTAGTCAGCTGACCACATGGCAACATATACATTATACTGAATCAACAAACAACTCTTTCATGCCCGTGGTCAATGCATAGTCTGCAGTTAACCTAATCCCCAGTCTGCATGTTTTTGGACTATGGGAGGAAGACGGGGAACCCAGAGAGAAATCACATTAGGAAACAACCAAACTCCAAATCCTGGCTGAACCAGGATTTGAACCAGGAACCTGAGGCACGAGCACCAATCACTTTCTTTTCGCCCAAACATGAGTACATAAGAGTATCTGACGGCATTCGGATGTTTACACATGATTGAAAATCATTAGTATGAAAATAGCTCCTGCGTATCGTTAAGATACATTTAGACAATTACAAACACAGCAAAATAACGCATGTATAAGCTCTAAGTAATTATTCAAATCTTATCATGTTCGTGCCTGTTAAATTGGTACTAAAATCACCTGGGGGGACTACTGGGGCCCCTGGAAGGAGCGCCCTCTTGCGGGGTTCTTTCTTATCTGACTCTCTTGCGACACAGGAACCCGATTAGGAGAAATTTGTCTTTTTCTTTCCTGAAGGATTCTCCTGAAGTGGGACATCTCATTGTCATTAAGAATGCCCACTGCTCTGTTTATCACTGTTTGGTGGTAGGCATTTGACTTTTATGAAGCTGCATTCTATGTCAAGGCTTTTTTTTTTTTTCCAAACCTCGGGAATGTGCTGAGCAGCATCCATAATGAGAAGGTAACTAAGTGGCAACTTCTTCTCCTTGAGATATTTCATGACAGCTGGTGCAAGAAGTTCAGTCCGCATTCCATAAAGAGGAGTCACGTGACCCTGGCCCTGGTGTTCGACCTCCACTTTACAGCACATTACAGGTAGTTTCGCCTTAAGTGGAGTGAAACACAGAAAAACACTATTCTCTGCAGTTTAGGGTGGGTTATATTAACAGGATATGACGTGACCATGTGGGCGGGGCTTCTGAACAGAGCAGAAGCCAGTGTAGCTTAGCTATCTTTTACCCTCACAGTACTTTAACACCCTACTGTTCTCTTCTGGTTCTGTTGGTTTGGTCAAACGGCCAACATTACCGGAGCCCAGCAGAGGAAGTCAGGCGGTATTTTCACCGAGCGGCCAGCGAGCGGAGCAGCGATGTCCAGCCGGCTGGCCTTCCAGACCCAGCTGGCCTCCATCATGGAGGTCCTGGCTAACGCCGCCGTGGCGGAGATCTGTAAACTGGTGGACGACGACTACGCCGTGATCAGTTTACAGATGACCCAGTGTCAGAGGGAGAACAAGGCCCTGAAGAGGAAGCTGCATCTGCTGGAGCTGAAGATGGCGAGGGGCAACGCCGAGAGGAGGCTGCGGGAGAGCGGAGTGCACAGCGGCCGGTCGAGGGCGCAGATCAACACCGGCGACAGGGTCCGGCAGCCATCACCGTCCACCGGTAAGGCGAGAGCCGGCGATGCTGTTCCGGCTCGGCTCGGCTCTGCGCGTGCTCCGCTCCTGCTTCTGTTGGTTCTGTTTCTGCACAACAACAATATTAACTAACTTTATTTTAATACAACGTGCTATCACCAAAACCACATCAGCAGTCTCCTGCTGGTTATACTACATCTCAGCAGGAAAGATACATTCCTATTTATTTACTTATTTACTTATTTGGATATAAATATTATTCAGTACTGTCCCTGTACTGGGACAGTGTACTGCCACTGCTCGTACTAGTAGACAGTCATTAGGAAGCCATGTTTTTTTTAATCAGTTGGGGGATACCTTTATGGAAACATTATGCAGAAACTTCTCTGTAATCCAGTGTACTTTTGAAATCACAGTACATGATAAGGTGGCTGAAGGGTCTTTAGAAGGGGTCTAGTCTCCTCCGTCCCGAACCGCGCCTGAGGAAGTCTGATTTTTCCCTGGCTGATCTGGACCAGAGGGACACAAATGAATTAGGACCAAACTCTCCAGGATCTTCATCTTCATCGGGTTGGATGAGGTTGAAGATCTAAGTCTGACTAGACTCCTCCTAAGCACATTTCTCACCTGATTTGTTGTGAGGTACAGGTTGGAGAAGGAAGCTGCGTGCTGGAAGGTGTGATTAGGAGTAGTGGTGTGTTGGCTGGGACTGTGTTCTGTAGGATGAGCGGCGAGGGCTGTGGTCATTTTCACTGTGCTCTTTGAGACTCAAGTAATTATTCATTTCAGTATAAGTCAAGTGTTGGGTAACAAGTCTGGATTTATAGTCTGGCCCTGACCTAGTGGGCTTCTTTTTTCCCCCTACAACATATGTATGTATGTATGTATACACACACATACTACCAGTCAATAGTTTGGACGTTCATTCAATGCAATTCAATCTTTTTTCTTTTATTACTTTCTACATTGTTGATACATACTGAAGACATCAAAACTGTGAAGGCAGATATATGGAATTATGCAGTAAACCACACATTTTGAGCAAACTCTAAATATGTTTTATATTTTATATTAATATTTTACAAGGTTACCTTGTGGACTTTTAATGGGGTTGGGACCATCAGTTGTGTTGTGCAGAAGTCAGGTTAGTACACAATTGACAGCCCTATTTGACAACTGTTAGAATCCATATTATGGCAAGTTAATATTGGTCATGTGGCATGGCAATCCATGTCACTGTTTATACCGGCTCGTGCGTGCCCCGTATGTATGAGCGGTCGCGTCTAAATGAATGGTCACATGACCAGTGTCTCAGGCGATTTCCCATTTCTGTGCAGAGGAGGAAGCTGTTGCCTGTGGACGTAGATGTGATGTGTATGGATGAATATTGTTAATTCTGATACTGAAAGATTAGCAAGGGAGCGGGGGAACAGGGCGGGGGAAAGGGAAACTTTATGTCACACATCACATAACAACAAACTCCGTCTAATGGAGTGAAATAGTTATTATAGTAAAATAAATGATACTGGGCAGATATACGCTGCCTCTGGTAGATATTTAATAGAGCAGTGTTAAATTCTGTTTTATTCCAAGCAGAACAAAAGCTGTAGCATGACGTGTGTGGTTTAAAATCCCACGTCTCTGCGATGTGAAAATCACGCATGTAAACATTGTGATTTCAATGCTCAAATGATAAATTGGAACCCTAGTTGAGTTTGTACTGATGTATTTATTTACGTCCAGAGATCTAGGATCCAGTGACAGTGTACAGAGATTATTTATTTTTATTTATTTATGTCCAGAGATCTAGGATCCAGTGACCAATTTCATATTTATATACTATAAACTCAATAAAATGTGACACAGAAAACCTGTAAAGCCTAGTTTTTGTACACAGAAAATTCACAGGAGGAATCGATAAGGGAATTGATAAAGAATCGGATCGATAAGTGGAATCGATAGTGGCATTGGTATTGATAAAATCTTATCAATACCCACCCTTAGTCACTGTGAACACTGATCATGTGCGCTGTCGTCGTTTCTGAACACACATTTGTTGTTGTGTTTGTGCAGGCGGAGGAGTGTTTGAGCGACAGATGGATATAGCTCTGTGGTCTGGCAGAGCTGCTGCAGGGGACACAGCCATCCAGCAAATGCACTCTGACAGCATCCAGTGTAAGGTGAGCACAACACAAGAGAGACTCTCTGGGCTAAAATTGTGACAATATGAATCATTGCATTGCGTGGTTAGTGTAAGAGCCATACTGCTAATAACTGTCAGTGGTTGAAATGTAATGTTGATGACGGTGATCTTTATTTTTAATGTTTAGAAAAATAAACTTCATGTTATGATGAATGCATTTCTTGCTATTGATTACTTTTTTCCATTATAGCACATTGTACGAATTTAACAGATAATTCATCCCACCTTTTCTCTTTCAGATACAATTATTAGAATTGACTGTTCTTGCATTCTAAGGATCATTTTCTTTTTACTTCAAAACACTGAAAAACATTGTGCAATGTAACACAGCCACGCTATCATTTTATGCAATGCTTTTGTTCTCCTGTGCTGAGTTAATGAATCTTTAAAGACTTGGACCTGTCATCAAGGGGGTTATTGATATATTTTAAAATTTTGGTGCAAAAGTGATGGTGCTCATGATGGCTGGTCAGGTGACAGGCTTGTTGTGCAGTCTCCAGATGCAGAGGTGATGCTGCCAGAGGCAGTGCTGGTAAAGAGGGAGCTTGAGGATGCAAACATGTCCCAGGTTGAAGAAATGGATGAAGCCCTAACACTGATAGGAGGTGATGGTGAGTAAAAATGGAAAGTCAATATTTTAGATTCAACACTATGGAAAGTAAATCAGCTCTAGCAGTAGAATTAAAAGTCGGTGTGAAGTTCTGCAGACATGCAGTGAAAATATTTTACTCCGCGGAGTGACGCCAGCCTGCCTGCAGTCGTGGAAGCTCTGCAGCACGTGGTATTTTTTCGGTGTTGCGCCACAATCAGGTAAGTAACGTTAACATTTCCGTGATATCGTTTAATACTTTTCAGCTAGACAGGGTTTTATAGTTTCCTTGATGTCGATTGAGGACACGTTGGCAACATATACCCAACGGTTGGATGATTTTGTCGAGTAGCAAGAAATAGCTAGCTAGCTAGTAGTTAAGAGTTGCTAACAGTTTGTATGTTTGATATCTTCTCATTGAGTTAGGAAGATACAACATGGTACCTGCGTGTATCTTGTGAACGCTGCTGAGATATGTGAGGTATGTGTGAGGTAGTGTTGACAGCAAGCACCAATCATCAACCAGCAATCAAATGTGTCGGAATGACGTCTGTGCTGTCCCATTCTTTTTTGTAAATTTACAAATAAAGTTAATTAAAAAAAAGTGTCTGAATGGCGTCATGTGAACATGTGGACTTGCAATTGGCCCCATGTCAGGGAGCTTTTCATTGCCGCATTAAAATACGATCCGGGGTGCCAATGATCCAAACCAATGGCATTATTCTCCGTAGCTCTTACCCTAATGTGATTGGGCGAACCAAGAACGTAAGTGGAACTAGTTACTAACGGGAACTTAGCTAGCTGTGAACAGGTATTGGACGTCTGTCAGAATGGAGATTGAACCAAAGGAAAACTCAGTCATCTCATTACATGAAACAGGATTGAATCGACGGTCAGATTCAGGACCTGACCGTCCAGATTTAGAAATTGTGCAGCAGACCACTAATCGCGGGAGCTACTGCAGGATCCCATTTTAACTTTATTTTATATTGTTTCAAACCAAATACCAAAATAATATGTATTGTGCATGAATCAAATGATAGCATGATGAAATTGTTAATCATGACTTAAGTAGATGAACTGTGCCTTGTTCACAGAAATCCAGTGAATTGCAATAAGAGAAGACCATCACTTGGTAAGTAGGCTAAAGTTATGAAACAACTGTAGATGCTAGCTGCACTTCACACATTTGTAGTACCTCTTGAGTGACCAGAACAGGTTGATAGAGGACTAGCAGCTAACCTTTTACTTATGTGTCTCCATACCATATAAAGCTAAGTAACTTCACTTCAAGTAATGTATCTAATTTATAGAAAAAACACCAGTTCTGAAGTACATTAGGTAACTCTGTGTTCAACTGTTTTCTTGATTTTTTCTCTTTGTTTATTGGAACAGAATATGCTGCTGCGTGTTGTGTTTGGCGGGGAGCAGAAGTACATTAGGCGATAAACTTGTCAAATTCCTAAAGGTATGTTAAAAAGTTGTTTACACTGTACTTTCCATCACCTCCTTACTACACAATGAAGTCATTTGATGTATTGTCAGAGGTTGGTCACTAAATACTGCTGTTGATGTGTTGTTGTAGGTTGGCACCAGTGTACAGCAGCGTCTACACATCACCCAAAGCAGTCAGCCCTACCTTCTTGCCCAGGGACCCACAAGAAGCAGCATTCAGGCTTTCTTCATTGTGATTGGCAAGCATGCACTTCCATGTAAGGCGACAGGTTCAGTGGGAGCCCTTGATGAACTTTTTAAGGCCCATTATGTCTTTGGTACATCATACTCTTCTTCCCTTACCAGCTTTTTCACTTTTCTGCAAACAACCGTTTATAACATTGACATTGGGGAAACAAAGGAAACTCCCAGAGTTGCAGAGCTGCGAGCAAGAATGGTGCATTAGTATCCATTGAGATCAAAACAATGCTTTCTTTGCAGAAGTGACCATGGTAGTCCAAACAGCCTTTTAATGCACCTTAAGGTAATTCATGGACTCTGTACTAGCAGGACTCTTTATTTTAAATGTGGCCAAGTGGGATGCTCGCGTTCTTTAGGTAGTCTTTTTGGCTTTAGAAAGCATCTGAACAAATGCCATGTAAACAGTTCATTTAATTCGGCAGAAGGTGACTCTTCACCACGTCAAAGTGTTCTTGACTCTCGGTTCCAAGCAAGTATTCATAAACTTGGTGCAGTATATTTTACCTTTAAGAAACTTCTCTCGGAAATTTCATAATTTTTGCAGGTTTTGTTTAGCTGAAAAAAAATGACTGTAAATGAAAAAGATGACTGTAAATGACAGAATTTTCTGAAGATTCTCTCAAAATAGTGTTGCACACTTGTAAGCTCTACTGACCAACATTGCGGCCTGCTTCTTTTATTAATACAGATAATAAACATTTTATTTTCACTCATGTTGTCTCAGGGTCTTTCTGTATATTTGATTGTGAAAAAACACAAACTGTTCAAGATGTAACTGTATGTTATTGAAATGCGACAATAATAAATGCTGTTACTGTAACCTTGTATTTATTCTCATTTGATAGGTTAGATCAAAAGCAAGTTTGTAATATAGCATCATATGACTAACACGGCAGAGAAATACAAATTTAAAAATATAATATTATCTTATATTTTAATATATTAATATAATATTATTGGAGTGTTATCTTTAAACTAAATGTGGAGTAAAAATAGCTGTATAAAGTGTAATCATATTACTCTGAACAGTGTGAAAAAACTCCAGTGATAAATATTTTTACACATTTCATTGTAAATTTTGACATTGAGTTGAGTAGAATTAACTCAGTAGACACTGGCCTGAGAGTAAAGTTTACTCTAATTTTGAGTCGGACCAAACAGAGTCAAATTTACTCTGTACAGATAGAGCTTTGTGTATATGCTGTACAGTATGTGTGGTTAAGGCATGATTACAATTCAATACATATTAAGGCAGTATTACAAATCAATATGTGTTTAGGACTGACCGTCAGGCATCATGTACTGTATATACTGAATTCTTCACGAGCTACTTTATGTGGTATACCTTTCTTATTTTTGGCAAGGGGGTAAAATGTAATCTGTAGTGCCATGGATATTCTTTCCCATCTTTATTTACAGTACAGGCTCTTTCTATCATAGAGCATCATTTCTTGTTCTCACGTTCAGATTGATAACCTCTATGATAACCTCTATGCTTAATCCCCTCTGCAACTTTTGTTGCCGTTTAATCCCACCGGCTAAGCAGTATGTGGATGAGCTGATTCATGAATGCCACACTGACAGATTTAACGGTAAACCCTCGAATGTGAGAAAATAATTGTTTTTATTCTCCGTCCTCTCCCTCACTCTGTCTCTGTGAAGGACTGCTGGAGTCTGTCCATCGTGCACCTGGACAAAGATCCGCCCTTGAAGAGCAGGACAGCCGTTCCAAGTCTCAGAGCCGGACGTGCAGGACGAGGCCCACAGACAGCAGCAGGAGCAGCAGCAGCAGCAGGGGAGTGGAGGTCAGTGACTCCTCTCCTCTCCTTAACTGTGAATGCAATACCTCTGTCAAAGGCAGAGACTCACTGCAAGACACCCTTACCGCACACCAGTGTATCGATGATGGCAGCAGGGACTCACAGTTTGACATGTTGTGTGACAACATTAAGAGTGCCAAGCCATTGGCTGAGGAGTTTGTTAATGAGCCCTCATTGGCCACTGGGGACGGACCAAAGCTGTCTTGTTCATACTCAGTGGTAGCAGGCAATTTCCCATCAACCTCGTCCAGAATCGACTGGGCCCCATACAGCCCTGCTGTCCTCCTGTCCCAGCCAATCAGTGACAGCAGCACGGCACGCCACCGAACCAGCGCCAAGGAGCGGCTGTTTGTCTGCACTTACTGTGGCAAGGCCTTTAACCGGCCCAAAAAGGTGGAGATCCACCAGCGGATCCACACCGGGGAGAAGCCTTTCATCTGCTCCACATGTGGGAAGATGTTTTCTGAGGCCGGAAACCTGAGAAAACACCAGCGTGTCCACACCAGGGAGAAACCATACAACTGTTGGATCTGTGGCAAAGGATTCGCTTGGATAAGGAACCTGAAAACCCACCAGCTAAAGAGTCATCCTGGCTTTCACACTGAAGAGGAGACCAAGAAACAAAGCTGAATCTTGCACCGCTGACGTGTGCCGATCCAGAAACGAGAAGAAAAAGACTTTCCGCTCAACAAAATGAACGGATTACAAAATATTTTTTTTCTAATGTTTTGCATATTAATGGGAAATATTTACAGTGTATGTGTCTGTGTGTGTGTGTGTGTGTGTGTGTGTGTGTGTGTGTGTTTTATTTCAGAATAAGATGAATTAGGACTCTCTCTCTCTTCATTGCATAGACATAATGATTCCATTAGTTATCTCGAATGTCTCTTGTCATTGTGTTCTGGTCGTTACCAGATGATAACATGCTAGTTCATTTGCATTGAGACTAAAGTGTTGGAATTCTTTTCTTTTAATTTAATGGCAGCTGGCAAACAGTTTCTTGGTCAAATAGTTATTAAACAAAAAAAATCTCTCTTCTCTGATTTTAAACCTAGATATCTGTCTTTCTTCAGAATTACTCAGATCAATGTCTGAATTCATTTTTTTTCTTATTTTCTTCCTTAAATAATTTCCGCCTGACTCTAACCCTCTTCTTTAAGGATGACCATTGAAGTCAAATGGTAAAAACAAAAAAGAAAAAAAAACAAGCTTTACCATGATCACTGTCTGAACATGGTGGAACAACTGGCTCCATGTGCGTCTAATGAGATTTTATGAGGTGTGCATTGTAATGTTTTTATTGATTGTGTGGTTGAAATAAAAACGTAATCTGCTTGTGTTGGAAACAGTTTTGGCTACAGGGTGTATACATGGCATCCATGTTGGTAATCTGGGTCATGTGACACATGTTCATGTTCCATTGCAGAAGGATTTCCAGTTTTGTGTGCATTGTTTCATCAGCTGAATAAAATATGCACTAAACCACTCGATCAAATCATTGAGGATTTCCTGATATGTATCACCATCAATCAGTCATACTGTATTTATAAATCCCAGTCACATACAGCCTCATTATGTCATAAGTCTTTAGCCATGTATGTCATGAACATGTGCATCTTATAGGTTTTAGATGAAGTCCCTGCTCTACCTGATGCAGTGTACATTGTAAACTGTCTTCACTGGCAGGCACATTGATGAAGTGTATAACCATATATTATTGTCACTATTTTAAATGTCATTATTCATAGTGTCATAGTTGTTTATAGTGTCATCCAGAAAGCTGTTAGGTTTGGTTTCAGTAGATTTACTGTTAATTCTGTTAAGCTGTGGATCAATCAATCAATCAACCAATCAAATTTTATTTGTATAGCCCATATTCACAAATTGCAATTTGCTTCATAGGGATCAGAGCCCAGTCTAAATTTTCAAGGCATTAAAGAATGGATTTTTATTAAACTGTTTTTTTTTGTTAATCAAGCTACACCACTCTACAGCTACAAATTTCCAAATGAACATTACTTGTGTAAACAGTGTCATGACCTGACCTCACAATCCAAACAGAATACTGGGAGTTTGCTTTCATCGTGACACAGTTACCACCCAACACCGTCATTCGGCTGTGTCTGACAGGTGGTCCAAACCACAGCTGATAATAACAGAGAAATTATTTTGTGGCCCAGACACATAGCTTATGAATCCCCTCAGTCAGGTCTTCAGTATTTCTCTCCTGTATTGTTTTGGTTCATGCACAGTACACACCAGCACTCATACTGCTGCACACCAGCACTCATACAGATGTTTTACAATGTCTCTGCTGATCATGTTCAATGAGACATTGTGCTTCTCGCACATTGTGTGTCATAGGTAATCATGCGTGTGGACAAGTAACAACACATGTACTCTCTTTACTGTGTGTGCAGAAGACGGTGGAGCCAAATGTGGTGCTGGTGAAGGTGGAGGATGTGGATCAGGTGACGGGAACTCAAACCCAGACGGATCTCAACATACAGGAGGGTAAGTGAAGGACATAATAAACCCACAGAGTTGTCCCTTAGCCAGTGTGGCTAATTGTTCATATTTGTTGACAATTTCAAAATAAAACGCATATTTTCTGTACTTCTTTCTTTGGAAAAGTGGGAAAGTCTCATATCATGACAGCAACTTGTAAAAATAACATCACATGAAAGAAACCTGTCACTGTGCTGTGTTTTTGTACCAGGGTTGGTCGAGTCAAGTACAGACGACTACAGAGGAGGGCTGTCATTTGATGAGACCACGCAAGCCTCAACTAATCAGCTGTCTGACCTTCAGGAGTCTGGAGGGGGCTTCTCAGAGGTCAGCTATGGTCCTTGTTCACTGTGGACTAAAGGGGGGAGTAGTTATTGTCATGACAACAGTCTCCCAGGGCCATCGTCACTCGGTGCCCCGCTCTCATACCTGCCAGGCAAAGTGACTGGAGCAGAGGCTGGCGTCTCGGGGGGGGCACTGGCTGCTCACAGTTCAGTAGGAAGGGTCTGGTCTGGGGAAATCTCAGGAGACTTTCACACCACTTCTGAGCATCAGTGTCCTGTCATTGATTTGTCTGATGATTCGAGCCTCGTTCAGACTTCTGGTCACACACAGCAGGGCCAGCTGTCCACTCGGGGGCCTCAACCATTCCCGACACCAGGGCCGAGTAAGGGGCAGGGCAGTTATATTAGTGCTAATACGCAGCAGCAGCAGCAGCAGCAGCAAACCCCCAGGAAGAGGATTTGCATATGCAGGTTCTGTGGGAGAGTGTTTGGTTCACAGGGCAATTTGGAATCCCACATGAGGACCCACACTGGAGAGAGGCCGTATGGCTGCAGCACATGTGGCAAAAAGTTCTCCCAGTACTGGAATCTGAAGATCCACATGAACATCCACACTGGTGAGAGGCCATACCAGTGCTCGCTCTGCCCTGACAGGTTCTCTGACCCCAGCAATCTGAAAAAGCACCAGAAGAGACTCCACCCAAAGACACTCACCTGCAGGCAGGGCCAGCTCAGCACAGACTAATATTACAGCAGCTGCAGTGTTTACAGAGAGTAGAGGTGGAAAAGGTTTCTGTCAGAAAATGACTTTGACCATTATTTGAAGAAGGTGATGATGGATGACCATGTTCAGCTCACTGGGGCCAAATCATTGCTTTTCGTTGTTGCATTACTCTGTGTGTTTGTGTGTGTGTGTGTGTAGTTGCTGACAATGGAGGTTCTACTTTGAAACATGCTTGTCCAGCATGGATAACATCAGCTCCCTGAGCAGAGTATGTGTCCCATTTATAAGGTCGCGACCCCCAGTCTCCCGTAGCAGGGTCAGTGTGTCTATGCACTGAGCTATCTGGTCGCTACGGGGACGCAACCATACTGATCACCACTTGTGTCACTGCGCCATAAAGGGCTGTTATGATATGTCGAAGCGTTGTTCTGGTAGTGCGTTTCACTGGATCTCTCTCTCTCTCACACTCTCTCTCTCTCTCAGAGAAGTAGTGATAGGATGACAGAGTCCGCCTGTCTCTACACACCTTTTTTTCTACAGGAGTATGTACTTAATTCTAGCTGTTAAATATGCTGTAAATGTAACTCGAACCTTGTTGTCTTGTGTCACAATTTTGTGAAATCCTCCTCAGTGTCCACAGTTTGCAATGTTAATCATTAAACCTGTATGAAAACATGAATGGGAATTTGTGTTTCTTTAATTAATCGTGACAAAATTGTGACACAATAATATCAACAAATCTTAGTGAAGTCGTAGCCGTAGATTTATTATGATCCTCCAGTCATTTCAGGAGGCCCATGTCCACAGAGGAGAAGTTACAGCTAAGTTACATCTGAAGTTCAGCTGAGCTAGGGGGCGCTGCCATGCGCCTTGTGTCTGTTGGCGGCATGTATTTGTGGAAAAACGTGGCTTAAGCAAGTGTTACACTGCTACCTGTGCTTAACACAAAGCACGTGTGATTTGTGTTCATCACCTCGTCACATGAAAGTGAACAGTTGTGTTGTTCACTGCGTTCCGTAACCCTGTAGTCTTACTGAGCCTCTCCTCTGCCCCCCCCCAGGCTGCAGTCTCTCAGTCCACCCCCATGGTGTCAGAGGACTCCAGCAGTGTGGTGGCAGCTCAGCTCCAGGTACCAGACACCGACACACCTGCCAACCCCACTGCACCAGAACCACTGCAGAGACCCAGTAACAGCACCCTCTCCTCTGACTACTCCCTGTTTGAGCTGGAGACATTCTTCACCCGCTGGCCTCCTGATAATGACCCTGGATCGGCCCCTGGGGGCCCGTCGTGCTCTTTCAGTGCTGATGACTCGGCGGAGTGTAGCCCGGATGAAGTAGTCACCATCGTAGAGACGGAGCCCACGGTTTCCTCGGCAGTGAGGCTGAGTGGAGGACAGAGTCCGTCCTCTGTAGCAGGCTGCTCCACCGCTCCCATCCAGCCACCTGTGTCACAAGGTAACTCCTCCTCCTCTCTCCTCCACCACAGACGCCTGGAACTGCTTCAACACGCACTGTAAGTTCAAAGGTCAAAGGGACAGCAGAGACATTTCTGATAGATGCAGTGGCAGTTCTGGCTTTTGGGGCCCCCAGCAGGTCCTCCAGTGCCAGGGGGCAAAGTTGATTAGACGTTTGCATCCTCAGCACACAGGAGGTGGCTACGTTTCAAAAACCAGCATCTGTCCGCCTCATCGTCTACAGTAACATCTACATCTGGTTATCTCTGTACCAGGAAGACAACAGAAACCATATGACTAACAAATGGAGTCCAGTTTACCGATTACATACAGAAAAGAGTTGCTTTTAAATCTCAGTGTTTGCTAGGACATGCTTTAAGGATTGTCACGACTCATGCTTTAGCTCTAGGTGGAATCCAAACAACACTTGGGGAAGTAATAGCAGCAGGGATTTAGCAGGGGTGTTTTTTATTTACCTCTATATGTATATTTTTATATACTCTATATACTCTTCAGATTCCAGTCGTCCATTAAACATACAGACTGCAGGTGAACAGATATATTATACGTCACAGTGCACAACATATGATATATATAGTAAATATGTGTGGAGTATGAAACCTTGACGGAGGGAGACTCAATATGTATACGGGATAGCACGATGAGAGCTGCTGATTTGTCGCAGTTGCTTTTCGTTGTCATGCCTTATTCAGGAAGGATGATGATGATGATGATGATGATGATGAAGAAGAAGATGGCGTTGATGATGAAGATGAAGTAAATTACAAGTGTTTTTCTGCTGTCTGCTCTCTCAGCAGGGACCTCAGTGTCCAGACCACTGAGGATGCAGGCTCCATCGACCCAGCGTCCATGGAGCAGACAACTCGCCATGATCAGGAATCCTCAGTCACTGCAGCATCCCTCTGCACAGGGCCTACTGCGGTCCAGCACATCGACTGCTGCCAGCTCTAACAGTGAGGATAACACCAACATCTCTGGCATGAGCTCAACTTGCAAGACTATGAGCTCTGCTGTGGCTGCGCAGTCAGCATTGTCTGTCAGGGGAAACCCAGCCATGTTAGCCAGCATTGAGGTGGCCCTCGCTGCACAGCATCGAGCCAACCTCTTGTCACGCAGCACCAGGATTCAGGCTCTAGATACTGCATTCCGACAGCGCCGCAGGAAAAGCTACGTGTGCCGTGCCTGCGGCAAGGCGTTCTCAGGCATGTCCAACCTGGAAGCCCATGAGAGAGTCCACACAGGGGAGAAGCCTTTCCGCTGTGATACCTGTGGGAAGCACTTCTCAGAGGCCGGGAATCTGAAGAAGCACCAGAGAGTTCACACCGGGGAGAAACCCTTCAGCTGCCAACAGTGTGGCAAAAGGTTTGCGTGGATCTGCAACCTGCGAACGCACCAGCAGTCTGCAACAGGCTGCGGGCCCCAGGTCAGAGGGGGGTTAGGACTGGGCTGATAACACACAGGGGGCTGTGCAGTCAGGACTGGTGATGCTCGTGTGCCAGAGCAGCAATACATACATTGTCTTAAATTCTTTCCTGCCTTCTCGTCTTTGATATATGATGAAAGATTACACAAATATTTGCTTCTACTTATAGGACCAGGCAGTTTCATGCATAAAAAAGATGTGATCAACATACCACTTTGTTTTCAAAGCATGCTTGCAGAGAGCCACTGCTCTGGATTTCTGTAGCTTTATCAACAGACGCTTGAAACTTACTTGAGTTAAAAAAAAACACTGTGATGAATTTTTAACTATGCAGGTGACAAGTTTCTGCACGTAGATGTTCATGCTTTACAGAGACACAGACAGAGACTGAAAGCTGTCTAGTTGGTATTGAAAGCACATTCCCTCTTCCAGCACGCTGCTGTTGTTTGGGAAACTGTTGGTAGTGACGTCAGTGACACTTGTGCTAGAAGCTCTACAATGTTGTCAGTCATCCATTAACTCGGATGTGGATAGAAATATTGTAGGAAATCAGTAACACATTTCACATTGACACTAAGTGATGGAGTTCTTTTCAGGAATTGAATGCAGCCGCATCTGATAACAGTGCTGTTTAAAGTGTCCCTATAGTATAACAGTGAAAGAACCAATGTTCTGCATGTATGCTTTTACATGAATGGGGTGAGGAGCTCAATCCAAAATTGTGCTGGTGTGGATATTAACAAACTAATGGTAACAATCCAATTTAATCCTGATGGAGTTTGAGACTCAGCTGTTTACCACCAGAAAAATAGTGATGAGGAAAGATCTTCGAAACAAAACAAGCGATTGAGCACTACAGTGTGAGGGATTACAAGTGATGATCTGAACAGTCAGTATGATCAGTGCAACTGTGACCAACAAGCAAGGCACAACACTTTTCTTATTTCATCATGTAACAAAACAATTGCAAACACTGGAAAAATAATATGGAGGCCATTGTGCTGAGTGAAGTTGAAATGGTTCAATCCCTTTTCTGTATTTATGTAGCCTATTTTTTGTGGTGATGTGAAAACCAATAAAATCAAAAGAAACTCCATAAATGATTTGTGTTACCAGTGTGTCTTGTCTTGTCTCGTGTGTTTTATACTACAATACAACAGGAAATAGAGGATATGTTGACAGTAAAATAAAAGACAGCCACGCCACTTAGCTGGACACTGCGGTTGTAGTTTGTAAATGTAAATGGCATCGTATGAGACACACACACTGAGGTGCTGCACCCTGGGCCGTGAAATAAACATTAGGGGCCTTTCAGCTGTTGTTTGGCCCCAATGGAGCTTTCATTTCTGTGCCTCGATACCGAACCGGAAAAGCATGCTTTTATTTTATTGACTTGAAATTGCACTTTTAATGTTAATCACACTTTTTCAAGACATTAAAAGAGCTTAAGTTTAAATACAGTTCTATGAAATCTTGAATATAGCCAGCATTATGATTTATAGTGCCATTGTCAGACTGATGCAAAATAAACAATATTTTGTTGTTTAAATCTATGTATGTGTGCATCATTTGATTGAGTCATATACCAAAATCCAATTAAACTGAAAAACAGTGCTTCTTGTGGCAATTAAAATGCAATTAATTACTTATAAAGCCTCTAATTAATTAGATTAATTATTTGAGTCCCACCCCTAATTTTTTTTACATTTGCATTTTCCACTTCATTCTATCATCACTGTTTATGCTGGACTTAAAGGCAAATAGTACTTGGTCCTAGACACCTTAGATAATCATTATCTAATGATGTAGCCAGTCTAGATGGCATTGTCCTTGCTCCCAGTGAAACTGCCAGGAATCTGGGAGTTATATTTGATTCTGATTTATCACTCAATTCTCACATAAAACAGACCTGGAGAACTGCCTTTTTTCACCTACGCAATATCGCAAAAATCAGACATATCCTGTCTCTTAAAGATGCCGAAAAATTAA
>JAFBJQ010004316.1:20947-41775 GCA_016785345.1 Trinectes maculatus | reverse complement strand
GTGGCATCCATTGCACTTCTGTCCATCCCTGGGAGTGGGATCCCTCACATGAGTGTCTCCTGGAGGTTTCTGCGTTTTTTTTCCTCTGTTAAAAGGGTTTTTGTTTTGGCAGTTTTTCCTCACCCTTGTTGAGGGTGAAGGTCAGAGGTCAGAGGATGTCACACCCTGTACTCTTTGTTAAAGCCCTATGAGGCAAATTGCAATTTGTGAATATGGGCTATACAAATAAAATTTCATTGACTGATTGATTGAAATAGCAGCAAGGTATTGTATGTACTGTAGCTTCCAACAACCCAGTTACCTTCAGCCACCTGTTAAAAAAAAGTATCTGGCACTGTATAATGGTATTGATTTTTTTCCTTACAGCCCAAATCAGTAGAAGCAACAACACTGCTGTGGTAACCGCCAAACCACAAGTGTTGTACAATTATTGATTTTAATTGACTTGAAGTTTGTATTTTTCGAAAAAATGTATTTCTATAGTGGTCCATTCTGCAGGCTATTGTTCATATTTTAAGGTAACTTTCTGTTAAGTCAATCAATGTCACTCACACAGTGAGAAGGGTGTGCAAGAGATTCAAGACAATGTCAATTTGCATGGACTTGAGAAGTTAAATGAAATTATTCCTTGTACGTGAACACCTGAAGATGAGACATTGCCATTTATACACAGTAAACAGGTTGTGTGGCTTGTCTGCATATTGCCCAGCACAGAATTATTCAGCTATTTAGGATTACTCAGTTATTCTATATGAAGTACAAAAGAATGAAAAGACTAGAAACATATGATTTATATGATAGAAATACTTTTAATTTGAAGGTTCATCACAGGCATAATTGTAAACAAGATATTTAAAAATGCAGATTTGATTTTAAATTGTCATTCAGACTGTACATTTCTCATGCACTCTGTTGCTGTCACTCACAAACACACAAACAAGACTTGACACAGAAAAACAAGTGACTAGAGATTCTGTTGGATTAAAATGATCCGCCATGGATCCACCTCAAACACACGCTGCATCCATTCTGACACGCACAAAAAGAAAAGTCTGCATCGAGTTGGGAGAGCGTTGTGTTGATATTTGTAGTAACTTCTACCTGGACAAAGTAGATATCCTAATAAAAAAACCAAAAAAATCTATTAGTTAAAACATTTACTGGATAATTAAAATATTAAATAAACCCTGATACTTTATCAAGCTACTTTCAAAAGAACAACACCATGGTTACACTGATGGTGACTATCAGTGCGCTTGTCAAACCAAAGCAACACATCAGCTTTTGTGGTGGTGTGTATTAACAGGACTCACTGTAGCTTGTTCTGTAACAGCTCCAGCCTCTGCCGGTCGACGTAGCGTGAGAAGAGGGACAGCAGGTTAGCAGGGGTGAAGAGGGGTGCAGAGAGGGTTGAGGAGGGAATGCTGAGCAACTCCCGCGTCACTGAAAACACCAACTCAGTCCTGAACAGGGAGATGGAGTCAGTGTGTGAGTGAACAAACTGAAGGGGATACAGACAGCGAGATGTGTTGTCACTTGGCAGGCTGCTTGCTTACCAGCGATTGTCGTCCATTAGTTGACAGTTGGGGTCTGAGCTTTGCATCCTCTCTCCTTCACTCAAGATCAGATACAGCAGTGTCACGCCAAACTAGACAGAAACAGTACATGTGTTACAGGATTGTATGTGAGTGTATGTATTGTTGAACTGAGATTATGAGGCTGATCCTGTAGTACATGTTTTCATTGTCAACGTATACCATACAAAACATGCTTTTGTTTTTATGATTCCCTACAATCATTTTAACAAACATTACTCCAACAGCAGTGATTAGTGTATTGTTGGGCTATTCACAGCATCTTTGCAGAATAAATAGTTTTCATGAATTTAACCAAAGGGTTATCCTTCTTCCTTATTTGCCCTAATGTTATGAGCGCACCTTGTTGTGCAGTACTGTGGCCAGTTGGCCCTCACTGCCTTGAAGCTCCTGGAGCATGTCGGTGAGGGCGGAGCTTGACATTGACTGGATCACCGCAGAAACTGGCTCCACTAACCAGCACAGCACCTGGAGAAGGAAGACATGAAGAGAGGGTGGAGGGCAGCAGCTGGTTAACATAGTGCACAATGAACTGAGCAATTCAAGGTCTATTAACTTTCTGTTAATCTACTGTATTATCCATTTTGCTTTCCACATGCTATTTTAATTAGATGAGAAAAAGCAGACCAAGACCAGGTAGCCAGCCGATGGCCTGTACTTTCTGCCTTCCTGTGGCCACAGAATAGACTGTTGAGCCCATGTCTTTGTACTTCACCCTATTAGAAGAGCTCAAGTTTCAACTAAACCTCTTGTTTAATTGCTTTACAACAATAAAATACTCATGACTGTCAATGTCAATGGATGTGTTCCTGTTTATTTTTGAGAAGCAACTACTACAGCATCACTTTGGCTTTCACACCAACAGCAGTTGGTGCACACCAAACGTCCATTTGTACCAAAAGCTCTTTGTTCGGTTGGTGGGGGCGGGAGGCCGAGCGAACTGTGGCCGGCCAGAGGCCCTCGTTGCATGTCCACGGCTCGCTTGGCCGCCCCTCCCCACCCCCGGTTCTCCCGAGTAGACATCACTCGGACCAATTTTGGTTTGTTAGCAGGTATGAACGCAGACCACACCGCAGTCTGTATACTACATAGTAACTATTTTACTGCCTGGTGCGCACCAAAATAATCGAACTAGCAGTGGGAAAGCTCCCTTAAAAGGGTTAAAACTTGTACAGAGCCAGGAAAATAAATAAATATACTGTTATAAATTGTAAAGCAACACTATTGAAACTCTTAGTAATTCTTAGTAGGCTTTCACATTTTCCATTTGTGAGGCATTTTGTAAGCCTGAGGTAATGTAAGAAATAAATGTAAGTTTAACAGAAAATAATACATTCAAAAATACTGTTGGCAATACTGTCAATTTTGTATTGTATGTGTATCTGTATAGCCTACTTGCTATGTCACAGAGTCAGTCTCTCTTGGAGAATTCTGTTTCACTTGTGCTGAGCAGCACACTTTTGGACTTGTCCTATATGCTGAATCTTATTTTGTGCGAAAGTCTTGAGATGCAGTGATACATTCCAGATTTAGAGCCACATACATACATAAGAAACATCACAATTTTTCTATTTAGTCTGGATCTGTGTGTAAAAATGGTGAAAAGTGGTCACCTGGTCTTGTTTGTCCTTTTTGGCTAGGGCAGGAAGGTTGCGTGCAATCGCCATGACAACGGCGGTGGCCTGGGGTGAAGGCAAGAAGGGGAGGAGCCTGGACATGAGCCGCTTGCCCTTCCTCACTGACATTATCATCACACACTGCTCATCACTTATTCTTATCAAGAGGGGGAGAAAAGGATGAGTGAGATTAGTCTTAGTGCAGGCGCAAGGAGTGGATAAGAGTAGGAACTACACTGGACAGCAAATGAAGTTCAGGTCTTCATTTTTTTCATTCCCTCCTACCTGTCATCCCATTCCTTCTCACGCAGTGAGTTGCACAGCTGCACTGTGTTGGTTTTATGTTGTTCCAGCAAAGCCTCCCTGTCCTCTTCTGCAGCCTGGACAAAACGTTTCTCAAAGTCTTGCACCTCCAGCAGCAGACTGTACATCTGGAGAAGAGCATCGGATAAAGGGACACAGAGGTTCACTTGAGATCCACGCACAGACCTAACATGTAGAAGCAAAGCTCATCCTACCTTCTCCACAGTGTAGAGGATTTGTCGCCTCTTATTCCAAACCTGCTTCTCTCTTTTTTCCTACAGGCAGGTGGATAGTCATTGAGACAAACTTAGTGTCAAAGTACAAACTTGAAACCTGAAAAGAGAGAAACAGAGGAGAAACAAACTGACCTCGTCATCTGAACGCGTTGTTACGACAGCATCAATCATCTTGCGAGGGTTGTTGACACTGGAGACTGTCAGCTTCCCTAAAGAACCTGCAAACTGAACTGTTGACACAACACAAATCAAAATTCAGTGTTCAGTGCACATGTTTAATGATCAGATAATATTGAGTGCGTGAAAAAAAACAACAACCATATATGTCCTGTTTTTAATTTACCTGGTCTGTATGTGTGTTCAACTTTGGCAACCTGTGGCGTGATGAGTTTGGTGGTGTGTTCCTTCTTGCTGCTGTCTCGTTCCCTTTCCTGACGTTTCTCCATCTTTTCATAGTAATTCTACACGTAACACACACCACACACACTTAGTGATTCTCTTTTGGCCCTGAAACTATGTATGTAACTCTCAGAAAATCTATTTTTTAAATTATTTATTAAACTCAGTTATAATTATATTTAAAATGTATGTAATTAAATTTTATAAATGCCGAAAGCTCCTGGTGATGTTTTACATCCGTTTTGGACTTACAAGTCAAGAAATGCATGATGGTTCAATAAAATGTTTTTTAGTGAACTAAAGAAAATCTATGAGTTTGATTAATAGTTGGTCGTTAATTGTTCTTAAATCACTAATATTAAGTACATATTCCTCTCCTGAATGAATAAGAATGGAAAATAGTTAACTAAAATTTAAAAACAAACATTAAAAAAATGGCAAATATTTCAAGCCTAGCCAATCAAGGCACATGGTAACATGGTAACTATATCAAAACTCAACCTGATAGTAGTAGTCATCCAGGTAAGGGTCAGTACTTTGCAGCTGCATCATCTGGATCTTGGTCACCCACTCCTTCTCCTTCTGAGTCATCAGATTACTGTAGGGGTCCCTGCTACGTCGGTCCCCTACTGTCCTACAGTGGTCCCTACAGAGATGTAAAAAGAGATTGAGATGCAGTGGGTAGGGAGACTTTATTGTTATGAATGGGTTTAAGTTGCCATCTCTTATGTTTTCTGTGCATGTCCAGTTACACAGTTCACATATTCATGGACATGCTGTCAGTCATGTTTAGTCTCTGATTAGTGATACACGAGCAAAGTCCCATTTGACATTTTCTTACCCTCCTCGGCTCTGCATGCGCTGGGTGAGCATGCGGCGATGCTGAGGGTGGAGGTGGGTGGTGTTGTGCCGAATGGAAGGCGTATGGTTGGGGGGGCCGTGAGGGGGCACTGGGCCCATTCGAGGACCATGGGGTGGTGGAGGCCCCCCAAAAAAGGGTCTGAAACTTCCACCACCTGGTAACAATGGAGGTGCTCCACCACGAGCAAAACTTGCCACCTGGAAATGGTTGAGTATGAGAAACTGATTCATGTAATTTATAGGTAATCACCACCTACTGTATCACTGTCGTAGGTTAGTTTCTTCTATCTGCGTAAACACACACACGTATGTATTATGTTTATATATATATATATATATATATATATATATATTTTTTTTTTAATTGACAACTTCTAAACCAAAGCATCTGACCTAACCTGACCTCTATAACTGTATGGTAAAGCTCAATTTTGCCTTCCTGAAGTTTTGCCAGGATTACAGAGCATTTTAAGTGTGTACAAACCATAGCCAGCTAACAGTTAATCCAACTTGTTCTGGATTGATTACATTTTCACTCGCTCTCTCACTCACTCTCTCACTCACATTCTAACAATTACAAACCACGTGAACATTAATTTGTAAGAACATAAGTATTTGAAGTAGTATTATTAACCACTATTCTTCTCTATACCATTCAAGACTATCCACAAAAGTCCAAACAAAATGTACATGTACTAACCTGAGAGTTGAGCAACTGAGCCCGCTGAATCTGAGACAGAACTGGACCGACTCCAGGGGGGAACGGACTGCGACACAGTGGAGAGTTCTGAACATAAACACAGATGAAACGTCAGCAACTGTTATTAGCAACTTGAAACACCCTAAACTCAGCAAGTCTCTCCCACTTTCACTATTTATTCAGAAACAATTTCAAACTCCGAATATCAATACCACCCTTGAATCAGCTGAGAGTATTAGCTACTGATCCTAACCCTGACCCCTTCTTAAACTGGTCGACTAGCTTTGTACTATTAAAATTTAAATAACGTATATATGTCAAATTCTTCATCTGCACACAAAGCTGAAGTACTAAGGAGAGACTGGATTAGAGGAAAAACTCACAGCTATATTGAGGAGGGTGTTGGGTGACAGACGCTCAGGGAAAGGAGGTGGGTATCTGTGCTGGACCGGGGCTCTCACATGAACTGCTGTGGGGTGGTGGGTCTACACATACAGACATACACATATAAAAAAACATGTGTATACAATTATAAATAGTGTTAATTTCCTCTTTAGAATTTAGGAAAAAGGGGTAGAGTCACAGGAAAAACTACCAGTAAGGAAAGTAGAGCGCAGTGTTTCACTACTCACCTGATGATTTAGACTATGGCTCATTGGCTGTTTAGGTGGGGTCCCAATAGGCACAGCCCTTACTGGAGGTGAGCCAATTACAGGGGAAGAAGAGCGTGGAGGTGGGACCCTTTCTGACAGATCCCGTCCTTCATCATTCCTACCCTGAGGTAATTTGGGAAGGCCCACTTCCTTGATTATAGACATTAGTGGACTATCCTAAAGAGTAAAAAGGTAGTACATTAAATAGTAGAAATACACTGATGATTTGTGCAATCATTTTTAGGGTGTAACGAAATAGTCATCTCGTCTGAAATTTGATACGGGGACCACGATACAAAATACTCACAAAACGAAACACACCATCACACTTATATACACTCCACACCACTGATTTGTGTGATGTGGGGACGTCCACTATTTCCTCATCTTCCAAAATTTTATTTCTAAAAAAAAAAGCGCTGCTACAGTAGGCGAGAGGGTCAAAAAATCATCTCAGTGCGTGGCACCTCTTTGCGAAACTTTTTTTTTTGAACAGATTTTTATTTTGTGCATCTGTGAATTTTATTTTGTCATTTTTTATTCCGTGAAATTCTGTGCCACGGAAATTTCGATACACCCCTACATGATACTATTTTTAAATAATTTTTGACATAATTCAGAAATACAGCTTATATTCAAAATCATAGATTCTATAGTACATAGTAGTATTTGGGGCATGAATCAAAATGTAAAATAAAGAGTAAATCATGAAAAGTAATTTGGCAAATGGATAACAATAGGGCAAAAGACTCCATAAACTGAAACATAAACATGTGCTCCTTGTGAAAAGAATCAAGCATGAAGCTGAGAAATCATTTAAGATGAGAATAGGAGTGGGTTCCTCACCTCCATATGTGTAACCAGTCCAGGGGTGACACTGACCGGCCCGAACCCCATGCTGTTCTCCCAGATACTGTGGGAGTTCATCTAGGATTGAAATTTAAAAAATAGGTTGATGAGGCAAATGATGTAATTTACCACTGTAGTCAAACATATATTAATTCCTATTAGAGAATGAGAATAAAGAATGCTGCCTTCATGAGACTCACTGGCTATTAATTGTGTATACAATCCACTGACATTTTGGACTCATAAACATGTAGTTTCAATGTTTTTCAACTAAAATGTGTATATCTGCTGAACTTTAACATTTCATATGTTTATAGCAAGCAATTTATATAATTTATCTACTAGTCACGCTCACATTAGGTTTCCGTTTCCCTCAACCATCAACATCCATGCACCCCAACCCCAGAGCTATATTTTTCAGAAGGAACTGAAACGTCATAGGTGAACTGGTGTTGTATTAGACACTGGTACACATAGATAGTTAGAGAACAAACCTGGCCAATCGGAGCAGGCCCTCTGTGCCGCACGTGCTGCTGCTGTTGATAGCTAAGCATTGATGGAGGAGGAGGGCCAGGAGGAAGGCCTGGAGGAGCACATGGTACATTAAAACAAAGAAAAAGAAAAAGAAACACTGCACAGCAGAGCAACATTAATAATGTTACTATTGTAACTTAACAGTGATGCCACAGAACTGTTCGGACTCAAAACACAGTGAATGTTTGATTTAATGTGTGTGGGTCTATTTTCTAACCACACGTAAAACAGAAACCTTGTACACTTAAAACTTGACATTATCAAACTTTTTCACTTTTGATGTGATCCCATTAGACATTGTTCTTTTTGTACAATTTGTAGGATTAATTGTAGGATTTATCCTGGAATTCTGGCCCAAATATATTGGCACATTTTAACAAATTTGGAGGAATTTTTTTGATGTTTCTGAGAGAAGAATGTGATGTAAGGAAAAACCCAAAAGACATAAAACATAGCATCCCTTAACACAGTCACTGTTGCCAATGCAGGGACAATTAAAAAAAAGTATTGTTATTCATTGTCACCTGAGGTGGAGGGCCCCGTGGGCAGATGCTGGGGGTGGTGGGGAGGCTGCTGAGAATGAGTGGGATGTGGGATGGGGGGCTGCTGTGGCAGGACTCTGGGTCGTTCCAGCCCATGCAAATTGGGCATGCTAGATCCTGTAGAAGTCAGGGATGGACGAAGCCTCTCTGTGGCTCCAACACCAGCAATGGCTGGGTCTGCCTCTAGGATTAGTCTGGCCAGGGACTCAGCCAAGTCACCTTCCCGTCCTCGATCCTCTACATCTGAAATTAGTTTTAATATGGCTTTTACAATGAATGTATTACTGCTTACCATGAGCAAAGGCACCCAGTCTGAGCATGCAATGCTATCCAGTTATCCAATACATAAGGCCTGCCGTCCAATCATTAAACCTGAATAGTAACAGTATTTACCCCAAAAGCTACAAATGAATATAAGAGCAGGGACGTGCAGCCATCTTACAGAGAAACATACACCTATTCCTAAGTCTCCTCCAATTACACTGACCTGGTGCAGGTAGAGCAGAAGATGATGACAGGTTGAGTGAAGTGAGGGAGGGGTGATGCGGGTGATGGCCCACAGAAGTGGGGACATGAGTTGAGGATGAGCCCTCATCTGCTCCTAAATCACTTTCTCTTCCCATTCCCGCTCCTCCCCCTCCTCCCCCTGCTTCCGCTCCGAGCCCATCCCGCTCGTCGAGCTCAGCAAGGCGTTTGTGTTCCTCCTGCCAATCATCATCTGAAAGAGGAGAAAGCCACAATGAGTGGTTAGTTGAAAAGGCATCAACTGTGAAGCAAACACTATTTTAGGTCAGCTCACCAGAGCTAGGGCTGTGTGATATATCTCGTGTAATCTCTTGATGATCATTTACAGTGCACTAAAGGGGTTGAAGCACTCATACTGACATGAAGCCTGTGTTGTGACCTGGTTTCAATTTTAGACCAGGGCGACGCCAGCATTGTGTTCGTAGACACAATACCCACTTGGAGAGCACTGCAAGGACTACAGGGGCCAAATTAAATTTCTATTGTGGGTCTTATCTACACTAGTAATCTTATCCTCCAACATATCTTAGTTTGGTATTGCTTAGGTAAATATACACTGTTAGGACTGCAAGAAAACAAAAAGGAGACAGTCAGGACATCTGCAAGAGCAGGTGCTCCACAGAAGCAATAATTATTCCACATCAAATTCTCACTTAACACTTTCAGTGTATGTGGCATTAAGGACTATGTCTATATTATTTATGAATCCTAAATCACACCGAGAAAAACATACTGAGGTTTTATTTTGTTTTGACTATATAACAGCTGTAATGGCACACAAACTTGTGCCATGCCCTCTCACTAAAAGACATTTAGTTTAGTTTGGATCACAAAGCAAACTTTACAAGCATAGAGCATTGCTTGTTTTTTTTCATTATCCAAATTCGTTTTTACTTAACAACAAACAAAAACCATATTGAACGATTTTAAAATATAGATTAAAAAAAAACTGAATTATGAAATGACCACATTCTTTATCATTTTAAAAAGTTATCCCTGAACATCAGAATGCAGTCCAAAAACAGTTTTGTAAAAAAGGATCTACTTGTGACTGAGTTGGATGGTAGACAGGTTAAACTGGCCAACCTGTTCATACAGCCAGCAATGGTAATTTACAGCTTCATGGTTTGTAACAGATCAGTGCTTTATACTACACTATATCCAGCATGCCCAGGCAACAGTATGTCTAATGATCACAAATAGTCACAGGACAACGTCATGGTTCAGTACATGCAGTCATATGAATAAGTCTAACTGTGTATGACTTACCGATGGCCCCAGCTCCAAAGGTGTCATCATTGAACTGATCAATTTCATCTTCCTCTTCTACGAGTCCCTCATCTTCTTCCTCCAGGGTACAGTCTTCATCCACGGACTAAAAAAACAGTGAGAGGCAGACAGAGGGGAACAAGAGATGGAGACAGGACACACAAACAAAGTCAATGAGTGGCCCAAGATTAAAGGATGAATGGACAACCAGATGAAATTTAAGTGCAAATTAAAAATCTAATAACATGAGCTCGAAAAACTGTTGAACTACAATTGGAGCAGCTATGTGTAAAAACCTGAAAAATTATGACTGCTACACTTTTGTTTTTACTTTAGCAATATACAGATCCAGATAAATGGACAGTGTATAAGATATGACTGAAGGTAGCACTCATCTTTCAGAGGAGCCACACAAGTGATGAAGCCAATTTATGGAAACTTGTCACCTCTTCATAATGCCTGCAGCCAGAGAATCTATTCCCTGACCTGCTCACCATGATCTGCCAAGTCTTCTGGTACTGTACCTCTGTCCTCTGTTCCCTTCACTTCACTAAATGACTCTTCCTGACTTATCTTTTAAAGAAACGTTTACTCCTTAAATCATCTTATGTTGCTTTAACATCAGTAATACAACAGTGAGATGTGGTGTAACGTGGTGATATGTATTTATGCTGAACTTCTACTTTCACAAATGGTATTGAAAAACAATGATAGCTGTAAAAACCATCGACCTTCTGCTGTTAAACTGACTATAGTAATGCGCATTACGTTTATTGGTTACAATAACTATACGGGACAAACGAGTCAGTTCAGTCACTAATTATGCGAGGTATGTTTGGAAAACCACTAAAGATGCACAACAGATTGAGACATTAGCATTGTGAAACACAGTGTGTCACAGTTGCTAACGTCCCCTTTACCTTACACGTTTAAATGGTGTGTGCAAACACAAGCCGGGACTACTTCAGCACGACCCCCTGACACCCTGCAGGGAACGGACGAGCAGTTAGCCAAAATGCTAACGTTGACGTTACATCACGCAGGACCAACGTCGATGGAAAACTGCTGCTCTACAACATATACTACACTGTCTGCACTGAGTTTAGCACAACAGCCGTCCCTAACGGAGAATTATCTGTGAAACAACACGTTCGTCCGTCGCTTGTTGCCAGGGCGAAGAGATCGCTAGCCAGCCCTGCTGTGGCTCATGTCATCAAGCTAGCGGGCTGCTTCACAGGCCGCCGACCGCATTGAAAATCGTAGGAGCATAAACAAAAGACAGCGTTCACCAAAAAAAACCACACGGACTCCGGGATTATTTCAGGCCCACTGTGAAACATCACGCGTGGATTTAGCAAGAAGCAAGTGTGCGTCGTTATGGGACAATACTCACCTGAAATCGAAACATCTATCTTTAGACTTTCGGGAAAAGAAGTGCATCAGGAGCGTGGCAGCGCGCAAAATGACGCAGCACAAATACGTCCTCTGGGCGCGCGTGAAGAATCGACGTGCACGAGCACGTATTTAGGCACAGATGGGGAGGGCACTGCTGGTTGTTTTGTTTTTATTATCCTGACTAAATGTAGTCGTTCCGCTCTTTTAAGGTGGGAGATCAGGATAGGAATGACGAAGAACATCCAACGAAGAAGATCTAGACTTCTTCTGATGTTGTCTAATGGTAGCTGGTGAACAACTTTAGGTTCATTACAGCCAAACCACTTTACATCGTATCACAACAGTCTCATTTACAAAAACCCTGATATCGGATTAAACTGTTCATGTTTTAAACGAAGGGATGTTGTCTAATGACCTTCCCTTTCATCATCTCTCTCATTCTGTGACCTCTGAACTGTGCGGGCAACACTAGTATTGGAGATGATCTGTGGCTATGTGTTGATCATGTACTGTATACGAACAGAAAGAGGTAGATTTGTGTTGTATGTTTGTTTCTACCCGTTTCTTCTTTGAAGAAGCACTTAAACAGTTTCACTCATGATGATCAGTTAGTGAAAACAGGTGAATAGCGTCCTGTATGGTTCTGATGTACCGACTGTTCCTACATTAAGATGGACGTCACAATACAGCGCCTCGTCGTGAGACACCAAAACATCTTGATCGCCCCCTGGTGGCTGGATGCTATATTCTGCATTTTTGGTAGCTCACTTCGAAATAAGCTGAGAACTGATTGAACCTTGGCCCAAACGAACTTCATGAAGCTTTGGGCTCTTTTGGGCCTTTTTTGGGGGGGTTTTTGTATTGAAATTGGTTCACTACACAAAGCTTCATGGCGCATGCTTGTATGTGATGCACCTTGTGTGAGCTTGAGTTTTGTTGTATTGTGAAAATGATTTCATTAATACTGAAATCTAACTTTATTACACACACCTGTGGTTTTCCTAGTTGCCTTATAAAGTATCTTACATGAAATGCTGACTACCTAAGTAATCCTTTCCTCCAAGAATTCATAAGAATTTGAAATAGATTTATAATTATTGATCCTGCATTGCACACCGGACATAACAAATATTTAAGGGGGCAGTCAGGCTACTGGTACTACAATATAATATGATATAATAGAATTTGTTTTGGAATGTGCTTTGTGTATACTGGGTGTGCTTGTGTGATTTTGGCATTTTCATTCAAAATAATAGTTTCCCCACAATAGATGGTTTTAATCCTGTGTTTTTCCCACGCAGAGTTGTGTAGTGTTACACAGTAAAAAACAAAACTGTTACAGTGAACATAATTACACTGTTAAGAAGGTTTGTTATTTTGTTCTTTATCTCTTAGACCAAAAGAGGTTGTAGTTTATTGCAACCTGTAATTTACGAGGTTTGTATTAATTACAATGTGTGAAATAAACTGCAGTGGAGTCTGAAAATAAAATACAGTATGTGTATGTGTGTCAGGTTGGAGGGTGAAAATTTTCCTCTCAACCAAAGGGGGGCCCAGCAGAGAAATTTTGGGAACCACTGGTTTTAACCCATTTCTCTTTATTGAGACAACATCCACAGCTTTGGCGAAAACCCTTTCACATGGCACAGAAGATGCTGGTGTCACCAGGAACTGTTTGGCCAAGTTCAACAAGTCTGGATACAAGGTTTTGTGCATCACCCAGTAACCTAAGGGGTCTTGTGATCTGCAGACAGATTAGCAGACAGATGTTACCAAACCTCCACAATGGCTTCCACGGTTCAGTGCCTGAAGACATTTATTAAGTATTGAGCCGCTGCCACTGCATCCCTCTGCTCATACACGGCTCCTGCAGCATCTCATAAGTGCTGTTCCAACATGTCTCCACCACCATGGCATTCCCATTGGCACCTGCATCTGCCTCAGTCTCTTCTTTGCTGTGGTGCTTTTTTAAGGTAGGTGACAATCTTCCTTGTTCCAAGAGCGGGAGTAGCATCCATAGATTCTTTATTTCCAATAAGGTTCCGGGCATGTACAAGGCAGACAGCATGCTTAACTTACAGACTGTTTGCAGTAGCAGTCACATTTGGTGCTGCATATTCCACTTTGTCTTGTATTGGCCATTCCTCCATTAGCTCCTAATCAATTCCAGCAACATTCCCTGCTGTGAGACACAGGAAAAAGCTGGTGGAGACAGCATGACTCAGCATTGATAACTCTTGGGAATGTAATTTACCTTATTCAGTGGCACCAGTTGAAAATATTTCCATGCATGAGATCGCTTCCTTGATGGCTCCTACTCTTCTATTTCCTGTGTGGCATGGTATTGGGTAACAATGTAAATGATGTGTGTGTGGTAAAGTAGGCATGTACTGAAAAGCAAAAGCCTTAACTGAAAACTTAGCTTATGATAAAGAGACATTTAGTTAAAAATGTTGAATGAATTCAACACTGAAATGTTGAATTGACATGTTTGGTGGAAAAAGTCTGACTGTCAGACTGTTCTTAGATGAAGGCAGCCATAGCCTCCTCTGTCTCTGCCACCAGCAGATGGCAGCAGTGGTGAAGTGGTGAAATCATTCTGGACAAGTTATAATACAAACATTCATAAATCAGAAGCTGAGTGTCTAAGCCCTCTGAGATAGTCCAGCTCATATATGTTGTGTCCAATCTTGTGAGATGGACCTGGTCGAAAGAAGCTTTGTAAGTGAAAAAATGTGTGCAATTTGCAATTTTATGTTAAAAAATAGAGAAAAGTTTTTACAAATGTAAGCCTCAAATATCAAAGCGCAGTAACAACAATAAGAGGGTCAGCAACTGGAGACTCAGTCACTGAGCTCTCTATAAGCTAAGTTTCACTTCACTGTGCCATTAAGTGACATACAACGTCCAAGATTTGCTGGTCTTCTTCCCAGAGCAGACGTCCATAACGAAGAACTGTAGAACAAACGGTGGTGAGATGCTAAACATTTCATTGTGCAGGAACTGTCCAGTTAAACTAATACATTACAGTGTGACCTTCAATGAGTGGCTGACTCACTTTCCTACATTTTTCTGATAGTAGTATCAGCGGTGTAACTTCCTTTTTCTGCCTCTTGTATTGTACATAAATAGAGAAAAGAGTTAAAGCTTGCATTGTGTTTATAAATTACCTTAGATCAGAATTCTCCTCCAACAAGAGCAGAACACTGTGTGATATTACCATGATTCTGATGATAAAGAAACCATTTGTCTTATGAGAGAATGAAAGTCCAAAGTCCAAAACATACAGAACTGTGACATCAGGGAGATGGATGGTACAGGTTGTTGTGGGACTTGCATTAAATTATGATTGGCAGCCAGGAGGTGTGGTGAGGGTGCAGAGGGTCAGTGTTGGTGAAAGTCAGCTGGGAGGGGTGGAGTGGTAGGTGAGGACAGGAGGACAGGCCTGTGTGTGGAGTTGGGATAGTGACATAGGGGGAAGAGTGAGTGTGTGAGTGTGAGAGCAGGAATTCTAGGGGTTTTCCAGAAAGTGGAGAACAGTGGTTTGAGGCATTAATCACAATGCACAGGTGGAGGAGATGTCTGCTTGTGAATGAGGTATCACATTGCCTCTGAGTTGTGGGAGTTTTCTGATCCGCCTCATTTACCAGCAACTGACTTTCCTTAATGCACCACTTGGTTTTCCTTAAAAAAAAAATCTGCTTACATAGTGATATAGTGTCCGTCTGTCTAATTGATTAAATCAAACCAAATAATAATAAAACTGTTTAATAATAGAAAAATATCAGATCCCTCAGAAATAAGGTAATGGAGTTTTCAGTGGACCAGCAATCAAACCTTAGTGCTTGTGAAACTTTCTAGAAGAAAAGACCGAAACAAAAAGTAATTGTCAAGTCAAAGTGTTTCTTTCCATGATTGTATGTAATTATTTTTCCCAAACCACAAGAATGAGCTTGTAAGATCTGAATATAAATGTATTGACAATTCCTCTGCAAATGTAGAGAGTTGTCAGGATACTATGAAAAAAATCATATTAGCAGGTGGAGATATAGTTGATGATTTACAGACAGTTTCATTCTTTTATTAAGATATTTTAATGTGCACTCCTACAATGTAAAGAAACATTTGTTTCTACTTTGATAAGATTAGTTTTTGTCAGCTCCAAGCCGTGATGCAACATATACAGGAATATTGCATTTGTTAAACCTATGTGGAAATGTTGACCCACACTGAAGAGACGAATAACAAAGATCAACAACAAAGAAATACAACACAAATAGCTGTGTAAGTCAGAGACTAACAAAGCCTGAATATGTGCCTAGAAACAGCACAGAATGAAGTTCACCAAGATCTTTACAGCTGGCACTGTTTCTGAAATCTAACAGGAGACACGTGAACACTGTGTAACTCTGCCAGTGCTCTGACACTCTTCTCTATGGAAACCATCCAGGTGGTCAACACAGTCCACGTGCACAGTCGTCTTGTTTTGAGGACACATTGAGTTGATCTGAAAAAAGGGAACTTCTTAACAGCTACTTCCAGGTTTGGTCTAATAAAACAAACAGGTTCATGCAAATTTTTACTGCTCTCAGGTGTTATCAGTGGGAACTGGCACCATACGATGAACCTCCAGTTCATCATAAACAGACACTATATGAGGACGATCGACAGCTGCAGAGGAATCTGGTAAATCTCCTCCCTGGTGGAATAAGAAAACACAGGAAGTGAGTGAGAAGAACTGATGTGGGTTAGTTTATATTCCCAGAAAGCTCAGCCAGGGGAAATATGTGCTTAGTTTGAAACCAAAAGAAACACTTTGTGATGGACTTCTGAAACATGAACATGAAACTTTATTAATGTAGTCTAAGAGTGTTTCATGATACATGATGTCTGAAACTGTTTAAATTCAAACTAATTTCTACTCTCCTAAACCCTGTTGATTGTGCAAACTATGCAACATCTGTTTGCAAAGACCAACTGATGTTCTTTAAGTCAAAGTAAATGTAGAGGTGAATTTGTTTTGGGTTTGATGCATTGAGGACTCATTAGGTTGTGTTCATGCCTTAGGCCTGATACCTATAATGATATATGAATGAAGGACGATAATCCCATCTCTGAAGAGAGTCAGATGTTATTTACAGGCAGCTAATTTCTTGTGAAACCGACATGAAGACAGATGTGATCACATGACTAATTTCCTTAGTGGGCGTACAACTAAGATACCATCGCTCATGATCATGATCATGGCCTGAGAAGAGGATCTATGTATTGTATCAATGTACCAACCTCATGTTGTCGTTCTTCGCGTATTTGTGTGTCAGCATAGTGAACGTCTGTGTTCACTGAACCTGAAAAGATACAGAGGTTAACAGTAGTGCCACGGTTTTATTGTTTCTGGACACACAGGAAGGTGGTGGGTGTAGCTGTGGTATTATAACGAGTTTGGGTGGGGCATTGTTTTCAAACCAAAAATAGGTTTTCAAGAGAAAACTACGTCAACATTAGAGATCTGAGCTGACAACGTTGTCAAAGCTTTATTTTTGTAGTGCATTGTGGGACTCCCTCCATGAATGAAACATCCATGATTGTAATGGTTCCAGTAAAAACAGACTGAAATTTCAGCTGGCTCACAGGGTGGCATCAAGGTCCCATGACTCCTGAATAGAACTTGTTCAAGAATCGTGTATTTTGTTATAAAAATAATACTGTGATAAGGAAATATGATCTTAAGTCATATGGTACTGACTCCTTAATTCATCATTTGATAATTCATGTGGTGATTCAGTGTTATTCTTTAAGATTTCTTCTTAAATAAATTTGCTCATCATGCAAAGATTGTCATAAAGTTTGGATTATGTCACTGTTTTTACATTTAAGTGGTTTTGCTCTTGTGCAGTATCACTTCAAATGCTTCTGCAGCATGGAATTGTGGGATAACACAGAATTAAAGAAAATATAAAATTAGAATTTGCTGGGAGACTTGAATTAAATTACGACTGGCAACCATGTGGTGTAGTAGTGAGGGTGCAGAGGGTCTGTAATGGGAAAAATAAGCTGTCTGAGGTGTTTAGGACAGCTGGGTGCAGTGCAGTTGTAAGAACAGTGAGGGGAAGAGCGCGTGTGTAAATATGGAAATGTTTGTGAAAAATCTAGGGAATGTTGAGAACAGTGGCTTCACACATATTTTTAGGGAATTTCCCCCTAAGTTGCCTGATCAGTATTTTGTGTGTCTAACATGTCCAGGACTCCACATTTCTTTGTGTTAGCAATCTCTGAAAATGCTGTCAGTGAATATGCTGTATCATGAAGTGGAAAATAAAACATAAACATAAAAAAATAACATTTAGTATTGTTTTAACCTGTGTAAAAATAGCCTTTTTAATATTAATTAATAGATAATACTGAGGGATTCATGCAAAATGGAAATTGTATTGTATTATTGTATTATATTGCATAAACTATACGAATGAGATGATAAAATCTACCCCGTGTTTGTCTGACTGTCCTCTTCTTTTTGACATGAATCATCCATAAGATAAGAACAGTCAGTAAGACAGCCAAGGTGAGTCTGGCTGCAATTATATCTGTAAAAACAAAAAATACATTTCACATATACTGTCAGTTTATATGCATGTATGTATATAGACCACACACACACACATGCAGACACACATTTGCGTCATTAGTCTCACAGTGGTTTCTGTTGCTCGTGTCTGTGTTGCCTGTGTGGTTTTGTTCACGGCACAGTGTCTGAACGTTGACTGACAAAGTCTTCTCATCAGCAGGGTTGGCAGCCACACATGTGTATGCAGAGCTGAAATCCTCCTTGTGCACAGTGACCAGTAAAACGGAAGCAGAGCTGGTCTCATTCAGTGTCTCATTGTCTTTGGACCACAACAGTGTCGTTTCCTCAGCTGTGTCTACAGAACACAGCAAGGTGCACGTGTCAGCGCTCACACTCACACTTCTCACTGCACGCAGACGAATGGTCTCTGAAATCAGTGGGAGAGTAAACATGAGTAAACATTAAAGTAAACTTTCCCTTTTGGTTACACTATTACATACAAAGATTTTATGCAATACCATGTATAGTTACAGTTGATAACAAAATTATTTGCCCCCCCCCATGAAAACTTCTTAGTTTTAAAAGTATTTCCCAAGTGCTGTGAAATACAGCAAATTATTTACCACAGGCTTTTCAAACATCCTAGCTTTAATTTGAATGCTTACATTGTTGTACTTGAATTGAATTGAAAGAATTGTTGATGCTCACAAAGCAGGAGAAGGATATACAAAGTTATCATGATGTCTCCAAGTGTCAAGAACTGGAGTGAGAAGCATCATCAAGAAATTGAATGAGAGCCACACAGTACAAAACAAGTTCGTTTTGACTGTGATGGTTGTCTTGGATGGACTTGGATGGAGTCATCATATAGGCAGATTTGTGATAAAACTGTGATTCAGCAACAGAAAAATTCAACACTTTACATTCACATTCAATATAGGATCGCAACTGAAGATATCTGTAAGTCCTTACGTTCCAAGCCATGTTTTCCCCGCAAAAATTCAAAACTCTGTATAGTATTTCTTGAGTGGGTCGATTCATTATCCATGGTATAAAGCTGAAGTCATCTCTATAGGAATGAAATCTAAGTCATATGTGCAGATGTTAATCTCCTTCAGCCAAACTTGGAGTGTGTAGCTTAACCAACGGTTCCCCTTTTTTACCAAACAGCACATCAAACCCTTATCAGCAATTACAGCTTGGATGGGGAACAGGTCTGACCTCGGAGGAATGGGCCTGTGAATATAGTTCCTTATACAAAATCTCCCAACATTCTTGGATTCTCTCCAATTGGGATTCCAGAGCAATAGACAAATAGTGCTCTCCTCCTGCTGCTTACGTAATTTAAATGCCAGGTATTTTGCCGACCTCCCTCCTATTGCATAATACCGCTGCTTCAGGAAAATCTAATTCTTCTGGGCTTCTTGTGTATAAATGTCATTGGTTTCACCCTGATTTCCTGATTTCCTGTTGATATCCTCCTGTAGTTTCTGCTTTAATTTTCCCTGAAGCTCAGCTAATTTCTTCCCCTGAATTTTCTTCAAAAAAGAAGTAATAGAAATGATTTTCCCCCAGAGCACTGCCTTGAGCGAGTCCCATAGGATAAGGGGTGATGCCTCTTCTGTGTCGTTAATTTCCAAAAATTCTTTAATGTCTTCTTTGGACACTGTAGTAGGGTCATTAACTAAGAAATAACCTTCACCAGCTCACCTTGCACTATATTGTCAGTGGGAATCACTTAACAGACAGCAGATTCCAGACAGCAGCAGCAAGACCCCCTTCAATAAAACACCAAGAACAGGAAAAAGAAGGAAGGAAAAGCCTTTGAAGGAAAACCCCTATTTACTACCTGAAGGGCAGGCAGTAAAAAGAACCTGTCTAAAGTTACAAATGCAGTTAGGATGTAGTTAGAAACATGCCCAACATGTGATAATGTTAGTGAAAGAAATATAACTTACCATACACCTTCAGTTTATAGTAAGATATAAAGGAAGCACGTCCTCTTTTAGAATCAAGAGCATAATCTCCTGAGTCATTCCTCTGTAATCGTGTGAGTGTAAAATGTCCAGTGCTTCTGTTCCAGAGAATCCTGCCAATGTACTTATCGTCCAGTATCTGGATTTTATCCTGGTTTATCATGGCAATATTAATTGATTTGAGTGAAAGAAATCCAATCTCCAGGATAGGGTCAGGTAGAGTGATGTTGCCTCCTTCAATGCCCGTCAGGTTCTTTACTTTTTCAATAGCAGATGAGCTTCCAACTGTAAAATCCATAAAGGAACAACAATCAGTGTTGAATCAAAAAAAACGGACTCTCCTTTTCATATTTAGGATTTGAATAATATCAATAATATCAACTGTCAGCAGTTTTTGCTGATTATAGCAGTTATGGTTGCTAGGGGGAAATTATGAATAATTGGCCTATCATCGTCGGCAAATTTAACGCCGGTGGGGCGCTGGAAATTTAGCCCCAACTGCTACGTAAAATGCGTGAAGTTTAAGGATTGCTAAAGCTACATGGGGAGCCAGCAATGTTTTTTTTTCATAGTGCGACTCCAGACTCTGTCCTACGCTACGGGGGAAAAAATACGTGCGACGACGTAGAGAGAAGGTGGCGATGGCGGTAAAAACCGGAGTTCAAGAGCAGCTTCCACCAAATTCGGTGAAATCATTATAAATGTACCCTTTTGCCAGATGAATGACGGAGGAAAAACTTCTTGTTAAGGAGCTGGGACCTGACAAGACTGAAATCAATCAATCAATCAAATTTTATTTGTATAGCCCAT
>JAFBJQ010004316.1:0-12925 GCA_016785345.1 Trinectes maculatus | reverse complement strand
AGCGGCGAGGCCCACGGGCTGTTCGAACGTCTCACGATCCCTAAACGCTCCATGGTAGCGAACTCCTCTTTGGCTATAGCTAACTTAATGGCGTCGAGGCGCCGCGCGCACGCGCGAACACCGCCGGACCCGCGGTGGGGATGAAGTGCTCGACACCGTGCCTAGTGACCGCGGTGGAGAAAGCGGGAGTGGTGAGCGATGGAAAATCTAACAGCAGACGCTGGAAAACGCTGCCCGACGCGGAGAAGTTAGCGTGTGTGAGCGGCCCAGATCCCCCGGTCTGACATGGGAAGGTGGCAAAAGACACCGCGTCAATCAAACGGCGGTTAGCGACATCAACTAACAAACCCTTTGCACACAGGAAATCAGCGCCTATTATAGGGACTGTAATGGAGGCGATAACAAAGTCCCATTCAAAACTACGTCCGCTGAAACAAACAGTCACTGACTTGGTACCAAATGTCTCGATGGAGGATCCATTAGCGGCGCTCAGTCGCGGGCCGCTGCCGCGGGCTGCCAGGTCAGAGTCAGCTGGAGGGAGGAGGCTCTTCTGCGAGCCGGAGTCCACAAGAACCGTCTTCCCGACAGGGAGTCCTTGACAAACAGCAGCTCCTCTCGTTCACCAGCGCCCACAGCTGCTACCGAGCGCCGGTGCCGTCGTTTCCCGACCCTCCCGAACGTACACGGAGGGACACAGCGCCGCGCCTTGCTGCCAAAACGCCGGTGGAAGGAACACCTGTCCCCGCTGCGCTGCTTCCGGGTGGAGACTCCAGCCGCGATCACCGTATCCGCGTCCTCCATGGTCGGCTGCATGGAATCCGTTGCCACACTCCGGACGGAGAAGCGTCTGGTGGCCAGTAGGACCCGATCCGCCTCCTCAGCCAAACCGCGGTAGTCGCCAGCAGCCAGGCACGGGGAGTTGGCCAAAGCAGCGTGCACCTGGGACGGAAGCTGGCGCAGGAACAGGTGCGGGAACAGGAAATCACCCTCATCGGAGCCCAGCAATGACAGCATATTGTCCATAAAATCCACTGCTGAACCGTCGCCCACACCGGGCAGGGAAAGCAGTTTGTCCGCCCTCTCCGCGGCGGACAGGCTGTACCTCTGGAGCAGGAGCTGTTTGAGAGCGGCGTATTTACCATGTTGCGGTGGGTCGCGCAGGAGCTGCATCACACGGCGGGTGGACTGCTGATCCAGAGCCGTGACCAACAAGAAATACCTGGAGTCATCCTCGGTGATTCCTCGCAGGCGGAACAGCGCCTCGATGTGCAGGAACCACGAAGCCGGGTCGCTCTGCCAGAACTCCGGAAGCTTCACCGCAGCGGTTAAACCGGCCAGCTGATGGAGTTGGGGCGACGTGGCCGAAGAGGAAACACCGACCTCTGTTGCCTCGAACATGCTCAAAACGGGGTCACCAATGTGGCAAGTGAGGACAACTCCGAGATTGGGTGAATCAAAACAGCGTTTACTCCAGAGGACAGAAGACAACAACATTATGGCAGTAGGCGCCAAAACTATATGTACAAAGCCACGCCCCTTTACCCATAACTCCCTGGGTGAGAGATACACCCCCAAGTGTCCGCCACAATACGACTTATATCATAAACTTTATTATTGTCTGGTGAGTTCGGGTTATGGTGTCCTTTATATGTTTGGTGTCATGATGAGCCGGGACTTAGGAGTTTGAGACCGTAACAGTGTGCCCATCGGTTCTGTTCGTTTGTCAGCACTGAGCAGAGCTAATAAGAAAGTGGGAAGCCGGCTCTTCTGATTAACTACACATCAGCCTGCTCTTTTGCCAACCACACATCACTATACTATGTGTGACGGGGCAAAACCAATGCACCAGAGCTTTCCAATACATATGTAGCCAGGTGGGAAGATGTGATGTAATGCTTTACTAATGCCACCAGATGGCACTTTCTCAGCTTGGGGAACTGTTTACATGAAATATTAGGTGATGTACGTTTCAAAAGTAATCCATGTTTACAGACTGTGGAATGTTGTGCGTTGATGTGGCTGTATGTGTAGGAGGTCGACAGATGAACAGACGAAGAGAAGCCCGGTGGTTGTCAAGTAGTTATGGGCTGTGAAATGAAATGTGAAATGGTTTACTAAATTGATGGGTTGAGCCACTGTAGTTAATTTTGTACATTCTGGTAGCAGCCTGCACAGTGTATATGTCACTCATTTTGATCTTCTATGGGAACTGTAGATACAGCAGAGTACAGTCTGCCAGTTTGAAACTTCTTTTTATTTTTTATTTGACTCAAACACTACATTCTTTTGTCCAGAAATAAAGACCCCAAAAGATATTTCTGTGTGACTCAGTTGCGCCAGGCTACACATGTAAGTATACACTGCAGTTGTGCAACAACTTCAATCTGATATAAGTTAATGTTAATCAGAATCAGAAAAAACTTTATTGCCAAGTACATTTTTTACACATAAGGAATTGGTTTTTCTGTTGTTGGTGCATGTCAGACATCTCTAAATATAAATAAATATATGTACATGTGGCGAGGGGCGGACTCGTTCCCTATTAAGTAAGGGGGCGAGAAGGGTATTTTTTAAAAAGATGGGACCAACAACGCCACCTGGGGACTTGCACCCCAGGAAATATTAAAGAAAACCAAGCGAGAATAAGCCAATACAGGATGAACAAATACACCTATTTAAAAAGGACACAGGCTCGTAACTGAGGAGGCAGAGAATGTAGGTAAACCATATACTTTTATTCAAACTACTAAACACATCAGGAGCTGCTGAGAAACAAAGAAAAAAATAAGTTATAAACACAATGTGATTATAGGAAAGAATAATTTTATTTAACCAAACGAATCTAAAAGGCCGGCTGAAACCATATTAAACTCTAATGAGTATTAAAAGTAAACTAAGGTCAGTGGGCTGGGGCCTCAGTGGAAGACAGACTACGTGAAAAGTGCTCTCCCCCCTCTCCTAGCCTGGGATACAACAGCACAAAAACAAAAACAACAAAACATGCACTAAAGAGGTACCCCAGTGCCTACTTGCATGCAATAGAGGTGAGGCCTTCACCACGGTGCCTAGCCTCCCACTGGAGGACACCCAGGCCGCACTGCAGATCAACAGAACTCAACAGAAGCTCCCTAAAACAAAAAGAACAAGTTAAACAAAAGCAAACAACCCAATCAATAATTAAACAATTCAAATCAATCAGAAACACATTTAACTCATCTTAATGCCTTTGGACCAAAAGAAACAAACTACAACAAATGAACAGTGTAAATGAGGCCAAAACTCATAAGACAGCAGGCCCACATGGAAAACCAAGACTAACCTAACCAAAAAAAAGAATACAAAAGAACAGAAACAGAACAGAACAGCAGCAGGGAGCCTGAAACACAAGGAGATACAAATTAGTGGGCAGAGGAACAACTAACTCAAAACCAGGAAGACAATGGGGAGCTACTCACCACCAGGGACTGAACCAGCAAGAGGCTGAAGTAGCCATTTTGAGGCCTTTATATACACCCTGACCAGACATGGGGGAGGAGCTAAGGGGGTTGGCTACAGTGTTGCCTTCAGGACCTATATTGAGGTTCACTACATACACATAATAATAATAAACTTAATAAAAGAGGAGTTTGCTGCTGCTACTAAGAGGAGGACACAACCTGCTTTTGTTTTGTTAGTTTGTAACTGTCAGCTCCCAAGCTGCGATGTAACATCTAAAGGAACACTGCATTTGTTAACCTGTGTGGAAATGTTGACCCAGACTGAAGAGAAGAGAAAACTGTGCTTCAGACACAGACAACTGTCCATTGCTCTCCTGCATTTAATAGAAAATTGAATATGAAATGTTCCAACCTCAGCATTAGTAGGTATCAAAGCAACAAAGATCAACAACAAAGAAGTACAACACAATAAAACACAAATAGTGGTAAGAGACTAACAAAGGCTGAATATTTGCCTACAAACAGCACAGAATGAAGTTCACCAAGATCTTTACAGCTGGTACTGTTTCTGAAATCTAACAGGAGACACGTGAACACTGTGTAACTCTACCAGTGCTCTGACACTCTTCTCTATGGAAACCATCCAGGTGGTCAACACAGTCCACGTGCACAGTCGTCTTGTTTTGAGGACACACTGAGTTGATCTGAAAAAAGGGAACTTCTTAACAGCTACTTCCAAGTTTGGTCTAATAAAACAAACAGGTTCATGCAAATTTTTACTGCTCTCAGGTGTTATCAGTGGGAACTGGCACCATACGATGAACCTCCAGTTGATCATAAACTGACACTATATGAGGACGATCGACAGCTGCAGAGGAATCTGGTAAATCTCCTCCCTGGTGGAATAAGAAAACACAGGAAGTGAGTGAGAAGAACTGATGTGGGATAGTTTATATTCCCAGAAAGCGCAGCCAGGGGAAATATGTGCTTAGTTTGAAACCCAAATCTGAAGCTTCTGAAACATGAAATTTATTAGTGTTGTGATGACTATCCAGAAATTCAACTGAATTAGTCACATGGAGGTTAGAGGACTGAACGTGGCTCGATTCCAGAACAAAAAAAAGTAACAAAAACATAGTTACCATGAACGCTGATTTAAACTGAAGCTCAAAAAACACTGGATGTCCGTAAGAACTGTTGTGCTCCCCCACCATCTAACTCATACTGATTTGTACCTTACGTCATTCACCTGGTGTTGGGTGGTTACCAATTACTCAGAAACAGAAATATACAACACCCTTGTGGTCAAATAAGGTAGTTGGACAAAACAAAAACAAAGAATGACTTCTCCCAGTGTAGTCTAAGGGCGCTTTTCCACTAGGGTCACCTCAGCACGGTACTGTATGACACGGTACGGTTGGTTTTCCATTACACTGGAGCAGTGTCGCTTTATGGGTGGAGTCATGGGTGGAATCCCTTTAATTAAATTGCACGTCCCCACAATTTGAAAATCGCACATGTGAAGATCGCAATTTCGATTCTCAAACAATAAAATGTGCAGCCCTACCCGGAAACCACTGGACCAATCCTGCGAAGCAGCCTGCTGACGTGGGCGTACAACTAAGATACCATTGCTCATGATGTCATGGCTTGAGAAGAGGATCAATGTATTTGTCTAGATACCAACCTGATGTTGTCGTTTTCCACGTATCTGTATGTCAGCATAGTGAACGTCTGTGTTCACTGAACCTGAAAAGATACAGAGGTTAACAGTAGTGCCACAGTTTTATTGTTTCTGGACAGTTTCTGTTTCAGTTTTCCTAAGTAAATAAATTTGCTTCTGATTATGTCACAGGCATAAAAAAGGTGTACAACTGTTTTTACATTTAAGTGGGTTTGCTCTTGTGCAGTATCACTTTAAATGCTCCTGCAGAATGGAATGATGGGATAACACAATGTTAAAGAATAGATACAGCAGAATTAGAATGAAAGGTTTTTAAACCTAATTTAATCTTTACCAACCAAATAGACAGAATATTTCATTAAAAGCAGACAGACAGGTATAGACAATATTATTTCCTGGTTTACTGCCCTGTCCTATCTTATAAGAGAAGGCAAAAACGAATGGTTCAATATGGACAGTGAGACAAGTGTTCATGCACAATTAATGTCTCTATAGCAACTCTATCTGCATCATAGGCAAACAGATGACTGATGCTGGTGAGCTCATAAACACGATAGGTGATGCCACAACCTGTCATGCAAAAATACACAAACCTCATTTAACCTTATGTACAGTGCCAGGGGATAAGTATCTCTCTGTTTGTGTAGTGTGTGAGTGTTTTTATGCAACTGCCCCCATGTTGTCTGATCAGTGATAAGGTTGTCTGGGACCCTGAACTAAATTATGATTCGCAACCATGGGCTGTAGTATTTTTACATTTTTATGTTAACAACCTGTGAAAATGCAGTGAATATAAAATATGGATGTGAAAAATAAAGCTTAAACAAAAAAAAAACAACATTTAGTATTTAGTTTTAATCTGTGCAAAAATACCTTTTTTATATTAATGAATAGATTTTGTTTCAGCTATACTGTGTATTATATAAAACATAAAAACCTACCTCGTGTTTGTCTGACTGTCCTCTTCTTTTTGTCATGAATCATCCATAAGATAAGAACAGTCAGTAAGACAGCAAAAGCGAGTATAGTTGCAATTATATCTGTAAAAACAAAAAATACATTTCACATATACTGTACATATGTATGCATATAGACCGCTCACACACACACACGCAGACATATTTGCGTCATTAGTCTTACAATGCTTCATGTTGCTTGTGTCTGTGTTGCCTGTGTGGTTTTGTTCACTGCACAGTGTCTGAACGTCGACTGACAAAGTCTTCTCATCAGCAGGGTTGGCAGCCACACATGTGTATGCAGAGCTGAAATCCTCCTTGTGCACAGTGACCAGTAAAACGGAAGCAGAGCTGGTCTCATTCAGTGTCTCATTGTCTTTGGACCACAACAGTGTCGTTTCCTCAGCTGTGTCTACAGAACACAGCAAGGTGCACGTGTCAGCGCTCACACTCAGACTTCTCACTGCACGCAGACGAATGGTCTCTGAAATCAGTGGGAGAGTAAACATGAGTGAACATTAAAGTTAACTTTCCCTTTTGGTTACACAAAAGACTGTATATAATAGCATGTAATGTATAGTTAGTGTGTCCCTTGTTCATGCAACAGGCCTCGGAAGCAAATCTCATGCAAAGTATATATAAACGTGCCTGCCAGCTGTAGCACAAGGTGCTTCCTTGTGTGTCTGTTACTCATGTTTTGTTGCAAAAATGTGAGTCGCTTATGTTCAAATAAAAACTGTGCACATGGAGCAGGAATGAGAATTGACAACACACACAGCATATTTATCGACTGATGGTTGGATTGCATTTATATAGTACTTTTCTTGTGTTGTTGACTGGTGGACTCAGGTCACATTCACATGTTGCCACACACACATCCATGCGGTTCTGTGTCTTAACCAAGGACATTCAGTATGCAGACTGGAGAAGACAGGAACTGAAACATCAATCTTCAGGTGAGTGGAGTCAAAAGGTACAGGTAATGGGTCAATGGCACAGCAGAAACATGTACTTAGCCAGGTAATTATACAATAGCATGGACACTATAATATGTAAATGAAACTATTATTCAGACACACTCATGATGATCCAAGTAAACTTCACATTTCACAGACATGGATATATAGACAAACGTAACGAATGCAGAAGAGTACGAGTTTAGCATGAAAAAGAGGTGGCAGCAGATTGTCACTAGCAGATGAGACAGAGATTCAGGACATGACACCATCAGATCCTGTCTGTCTTGACTGTCAACCTGATCATACTGTGATTATACTGTAAGTCAACAGTACAAAGTCAACACGAGCTGAGCACACGACTGTGTCTGAAATCAACCCCTCGTTCACTCATTCCTTTTTACCTATGTAACAGGTAGTCATGGTTTCCTCGCAGTGAACATTTAACAATGCTTAAAAATGTCATCTACTCATTTATTGAACTCTCCTGTGGGTCTCTGCATTTGATAATGCAGTGTTTACAATAACACACATAGTCATTAGCAATAACAAATGAACAGCTAAAAATGTATGTTGGGTAAACACAGATGTCACTAATTAAATGGATGTAGGCAGTAACATCTGTGTTTATTTACTGTTCCATGTTAACAGCTGTTGATCTGTAAAACGTTCTGATAGGCCAAGAGGAAAAAGGCTCTAAACAGGTCAGCCCTGTTTATTTCATGGGAAATGCAAACTACAGCATCTAAAATACAACATGCCTGTTTGTCCACAGAGTCCACGTTTTAAAAAAATCATGTTTTAACTATACATGAACCTGTAGAGAATATCTTTGTTATCTTGATACAGCCAAATTGTTTATAAAATGATGATGCTAGCCCCATCTGTGACCTCAGCAGTACTCCTACTTTAAACACCTAGGCTGTAACCATCTGTGGCTCTACATTAACGCCACTGCTCAGTATCCAGATTTTTATTTTGATAGTAGATATCAATGAGATCTTTAAAATGTCAAACCACTGATGCACTGTATGTCAGGTACAAGATGTTTTAAATATTATGTGCCTCATAGGGATCATTATGTGACTTAATAATGCCGTAATATATGAATGTCTAAAGTTACAAATGCAGTTAGAAACATGCCCAACATGTGATAATGTAAGTGAAAGAAATATAACTTACCATACACCTTCAGTTTATAGTAAGATATAAAGGAAGCACGTCCTCTTTTAGAATCAACAGCATAATCTCCTGAGTCATTCCTCTGTAATCGTGTGAGTGTAAAATGTCCAGTGCTTCTGTTCCAGAGAACCCTGCCAATGTACTTATCGTCCAGTATCTGGATTTTATCCTGGTTTATCATGGCAATAATAACTGATTTGAGTGAAAGAAATCCAATCTCCAGGACAGGGTCAGGTAGAGTGATGTTGCCTCCTTCAATGCCCGTCAGGTTCTTTACTTTTTCAATAGCAGATGAGCTTCCAACTGTAAAATCAATCCAAGAAACAACAATCAGTGTTAAATGAAAACCTCAGATGGAGGAGGGAATAAGCAATATGCAACTCTCATTTCATGTTTATAATTTACATTTATAACTGTGACTTCTTTTCAGGAGAGAATGCGGCATCATCCTCATTAATATTAGTCTCCAGCCATTTTGACTGTCAGCCATTATGCTGCCATCCGGTGTCCATTTACAACAGCTATGAACACTAACACGATTTCTGACCTGGTCAGAAAACACACAGTGCCGCCTGGCTTTGTTAGACACTGATTGGTGCTGTGGCATTTGATAGGCTGCAAAGTAGGTGAAACCAGACAAGACGGTGAGTTTAAGTATTCCAGGCCATTCAGCAAAACATGAGCAACACATTTTGTACACTTTGTCACTTTGGACTGCCATAGTTAAAGGACAAATATGAACATTTTTATAAACATCCAAGTTGTTGATATTAAATTGCCAACAGGATATAAAACATTGTTGATGTGGGTTATTTCTGAATACTGTGAAAGTTACAGGAAGTTGTCAGACCAGCTGCAGCATAAGCATTCCTGTTTTCAGTAATAACACCATAAACTGAAACTTTTCAGTGTGTCCACATTAGACATAGCTCGTCGAGAACAGAGACCACAGGTCAGATGACAGCACATGAAAGTCTTCCTGTCTCCTATGTTCACAGACAGAACAACCACCAATCAGAATTTCCTCTTTACACATTAGGCCACTGTTTTGTGCTGTTACACAAAGAGATCAGAACTTTTAGTTTCTCCATTTTACTCCAGTTGACATTTAAGTTCATTTTTCACTACTTTCATGTACATTAATATACATTTTACTATGTGAATGTTTAATCTTATCTGTGATACTAGCACTCAAACTCATCTTTCTCACCACTCGACCATAATAACATTATTATACACCATGACTGTAAGAAAAACACAGCTTCAGTGAATGATTAATTTTGTTAATGTTACAACAGTGGAGCTTTGTTTTGTTTTTGGAATTGTACGATGTGTTTAAGGACCCAGTAAAAGACACAACAAAGTAAAACCTGTAGCAAATGTACACGGTAAAGAATTGACTGTAGAATTTAATGTTGACAGTTAATAGCTGCCAAAAAACGTTGACTTGTTGTAAAGTTTAGTTGCTATTTAACATATTATATGTGAATGTGAATGTGAATATAAAATTTGCTTATATCACACAATAGGATGTTTTTTGGACTAGAAATTGCTCAAACAGTAGATACAAGTAGCAACATGCGTATACACACACACACGGGGGCGTTGAACGTACCTAGAGAAAGAAAGAGAAGAATCACCGCCTCCATTACATCACGTGCAGATGGAGAGAGTACACAGCATGATGGCCTCCTGGCTCTGTGTCTACAACATACTGACACCCACGTCCTCCCCCTCCTCATCCCCCTCCCTGGTGGGAGGATCCTTAAGGGAAGCAGAATCCTCAAATTATTAAAGGCGATGTAGCAGTGGAACCAACAGGAGACTTTAATGTGTTTACATTTTCTTATTCTGGAGAGAATTTCTTAACCATGTTTGGCCTGTATTCAGAGTCATGACTGAACAAACCAACAGGTCTAACGGAAGAGCTATCTATCTATCTATCTATCTATCTATCTATCTATCTATCTATCTATCTGACGAAAAAGCTGCACTAAGATGTAGCACAGGGGTGTCCACACTTATACAGTATACTGTTTATATCAAACCTTTATGGCACAATACATTTCTGATAACTTGCACTCCACTGGTTGCCAGGTACAAGCAGATTACCATATCATCAGTCATGGTGGGATGGAATTTGGAAAAATACGTGCAACAAATAATGCAGTACTGAAGGAGGTGGCACATGTCCTCATGTTTGTGTGGTTGTGTTTCCTCTGTGAGGAAGTTGTCAAACTCTCCATGAGGTCTGGATCTCAGCTCCATGTCTCCAGTCTTTAAACCGTTTGTCAAACGCTGACACACACACGTCTCACACTGCTCTGTGGAGCGCGATCTACCGGTCGATCTCGATCGACGTATTGGCCACCCCTGATGTAGCAGAACCAGGGCAGAGATAAATGCTTTATCTGAAGTCATGAGTAGGTCATTTGAGACTTTTACAAAAGCTGCCTCTGAACCCTGACTGAAAATCCTCATATAAAGCGGTGTGAAGAAACTCATGTAACTGATCGGTAATGGAAGCATCAGTATAAATAGCCTGCAGGTACAGGCTCGTTGTTCGCCTTATGGTTAGAGCGTTGGTCTCACTTGCAACGTAGTCGACCACATTTTGACACACATGAGTCAAAGCGATAACCTTCTGTCCTAGACAAATAGTTCAGTGGAAACTAACCACAGAGAACTGTTGTGTGTCTGTGCTTTAACCTTTCAGCAACCATTTTTCCCACTGTGTTAAAGGACTGACTCTCTCTCACCGGAGCCTGTATGAAGATTGTTGTTATTGTAGAGATTTAAAGTTTGCTAACAGGGTCAATCACACTGTGGTGCAGCAGATCAAGGGAAATAATTTTCATCTCTTTTGGTCTCACTTCAGACTTATCATGTCTTCAACATGGTGCAGAACACAATACATACACATGCATTCACACATATGTAACCACTGCACAAACAAACCTATTGCACAAAGGAAATAACATTTCCTATGGCTTATCCTTCTCAGGGTCGGGGCGGTGTGTGTGTGTGTGTGTGTGTGGGGGGGTTGCTTTGGGAATGTCGCCACATTGTTGATTACACACTGACTGACTGTAGTCCTTGATAACACACTGCAACTGACACCACGTTAAAGAAGCACATCAGCGGGAGTGATTTACAGTTACTGTTAACGTGTCATAGTCTTTTGTGTTTTCCTCCTTTTAGTGGAGCGATTATTATTTTGATTTTTTTTTATAGCCACGTTTCTTCCCTTTTGGACGAAGTGAATTAGATGTACGTTTCATAGCCTGCTTTGTTTTCTCTGTCTTGGAGACCTTTAAACCTGTTACAATAAAGACTTTTGTTGTTGAACCAGAAGCCTGCATCTGTGTCCTGAGTTCTAGCCAGATCATGACAGGTTTTATATTGTTTGATTATCCAAATGAAAACAAATACAGCTCTATGAACCAGTTAGACAACTCTGCATCAAACATGCCTCGGGCACAGCTAGATATCAGTTTTTACATTGCGTGTGCGTGCATGCTTACATGTGTGTATGTGTTTGCGTAAAATATGTATATGTGGATAATGATAGTGAACATCAGAGTTATCAAGCATATATAGATTCATTCAGGTCTAACTCTTAATTGTCCTTTGAATTTGCTCTAACAATATTTTTATTACAACTTAATGTAATGTAGGTAAAACAAAATCACGCATGTGTTTCAGGTCTCTGTGAAACATGCTATTGTTTTGGTTTAGTAGCTCACAGGGAGACATCATCCCAGCATTGGCTTATGCAAATGGAATGCTCGTTTTATATGACCCATATTTTTTTGACAGTTTAACTGAACAACTGATGAGCACAACCAACACAGAAGGCTTGTTGTGTTTTGTTTGAGTTGAGTTATGCTTTGTGACAACAATTCTGCTCCACCTTCTTCTTCAAGCCCCAACTTGTGTCGAACATTAAAGAAACCTCTTTACACATTACTCGGAATGAGAACACTCACACAGTTCTCACTGGCAGTTGACAGATGTGCTTCTTTATCACGGTGTCAGTTACAGTGTGTTATCAAGGACTACAGTCAGTCAGTGTAATCAACAATGTGGCGACATTCCCAAGGCAACCCCCCACACACACACACACACACACACACACACCGCCCCGACCCTGAGAAGGATAAGCCATAGGAAATGTTATTTCCTTTGTGCAATAGGTATGTTTGTGCAGTGGTTACATATGTGTGAATGCATGTGTATGTATTGTGTTCTGCACCATGTTGAAGACATGATAAGTCTGAAGTGAGACCAAAAGAGATGAAAATTATTTTCCCTTGATCTGCTGCACCACAGTGTGATTGACCCTGTTTGAAAACTTTAAATTCATACAGGCTCTGGTGAGAGAGAGTCAGTCCTTTAACACAGTGGGAACAATGGTTGCTGAAAGGTTAAAGCACAGACACACAACTGTTCTTTGTGGTTAGTTTCCACTGAACTATTTGTCTAGGACAGAAGGTTATCACTTTGACTCATGTGTGTCAAAATGTGGTCCACTACGTTGCACGTGAGACCAACGCTCTAACCACAAAGCGAACAACGAACCTGTACCTGCAGGCTATTTATACTGATGCTTCCATTACCGATCAGTTTGTGCCATAAAGGTTTGATATAAACAGTATAATGTATAAGTGTGGACACCCCTGTGCTACATCTTAGTGCAGCTTTTTCGTC
>JAFBJQ010004311.1:167073-171152 GCA_016785345.1 Trinectes maculatus | reverse complement strand
TGCGTGTACTAGATCAGTGAATACGAGTGCAGAGCATCTTAATGCAGACATAGTAACAATCCACTCATATTATTTACTGCCTTTACTTATTTCAGACGTTTACTATTAGGTTTTTAGGAATCACTCGTGATCACTATAGCACACAGTCAGGTTCATTTCATTTTAGCCTCAATGTTAAAGTGATGACGCGACAGCTGCAATGATGAGGGAGAGAGGGAGAGAGAGAAAGAAACAGATGACTGAGTGAACTGACGTGTTGTAGAAAATGAAGAACAGACGACTGGTTCCTGTGAAGGCGGAGGAGGAGGAGGTGTGAAGATGGACAGATCAGGTGAAGGAGAGAAGAGATGCAAGAGTTTTCAGTCGGAGGGGAGAAGGAGTGGGAGGCAGAGAGAGAGAGAGAGAGAGAGAGAGAGAGAGAGAGAGAGAGGGGAGGCAGTGGAAGAGAGGGATGAGAGGATGTGCTGCTCCAGCTGAACCCACTGTGCTGCAGAGTGACTCGGCAGTATCAGCATGGAGAGAGAGAGAGAGAGAGAGAGAGAGAGAGAGAGAGAGGAACATGTCTTCACCTCACCGTTTAGTGATTTACAATGTGGGGACCTCATGAAGTGGCTGAGAAAACTGACTGAGGTCCCCACAACGTGAGGAAAAACTCCAAGCACATTCAGCTGATTTAAAATATGAAGTCATGAATAACGACGTGATAAAAGTCATGCAACACACACACACACACACACACACACACAGAGACACACACACACAGGGCGTCCCTACCTTCCTCCACAGTGGAGTCGAGCTGGGTGACCTTCACAGCCAGCTGGTCCACTCTCTCCTGCAGGCTGCTCATCCTCAGGTAGAAACTGTTGGCCTCGTTAAACAGTTCTCCAAAAATGTCCTCTGCATGGCGACCTGGACACACACACACACACACACACATGCACACAGACACACACACACATGGTTTGGTGCTGGGACCAGAGCTTATAGCGTGTAATCGTTTACTGGATGACAGGGTGTTAATCAAACAGCGTGTACTCAGGCTGCCCAGCTGTTTGATGATGGCTGCCAAGGTGCTGTTGGTGACACACTCCAGCTCACTGGTGACCCCATCTGGCAGTGCCCCACGGCACAGGTGCCGGGGCTCGATGTTCCTCTTCACCAGCGGCATGATGCTCCACACCTGAGGTAACGACACACACCAGAAGACATGATGATGAGTCACAGTGAGGAGGGGGAGGGGGAGGAGGAGGGGGAGGGGAACTGTGACATGTGATACAAAACGTTGTGTCTGAGCCGCTCGACTGTGCGTCGCTGACATTTGTTGACACACCGCGTCTCATTATTGGAATCCAGCGGGGAGAGTAAGGACGTTGGCCAGCAGTCGTACATGAGAAGCCATTTCTGAGCTGCTGCTCGAGACAGAGGAGGAGGAGAGGGAGGAGGAGGAGAGGGAGGAGGAGGAGAGGGAGGAGGAGTTGCATCAAAGGGAGACGAGAGACAAACATGTGACAGGAAAACGTCTCAGATCCACTCAGTTTGCTGTGAAGAAGTGAAGAAGTGTCTATGTGGGGCCAGCCAGTTATTTTTGGACCATGGTTTGTGTGTGTGTGTGTGTGTGTGTGTGTTTTCACGCGCTCTTTAAACAGTTTCAGGCTGAACGACATGTCAACTTCAGTAATAAAGGACTAGTTCGTCCTCTTTATGTCTCTCTCTCTCTCGCTCTCTCTCTCTCTCTCATCCCTCTTGCTCATCCTCTTTTAATATATTCTGACATTCCATTACACAAACCACCTCACATTGTGCTTGTGATCAAGGGTGTGTATGTGTGTGTGCGTGTGTGTGTGCGTGTGTGTGTGCGTGTGTGTGTGTGAGCCAAAATCAACCCCTTATTCCAGCTGCTGTAAATAATCTAACACCACTTCTGTTTAATAATACATGCAAATACACGCACACACGCACACACACTCCTGCTCCTCGTCTCTTATTTCAGCTGTCTGAGTCGAGCCCCCCCGCACCCCCCCACCTCCCGGCATCTACTCCTCCTCTACACCTTCTCTCTGGTTTCATCAATAAATCAGGATGTTGAATATCTCCTCCTCAGACTCCATCACAGAGCGGGTATTCCCCATCTCTCTGCTGGTCTGTGTGTGTGTGTGTGTGTGTGTGCGTGTGTGTGCGTGTGTGTGTGTGTGTGTGTGTGTGTGTGTGAGTGCGGGGTGTGTGTGTGTGGGAGTGACGCTGGTGAGATGCTGACGAGACTTGATGTAGGTTTACACGCATGAAAAGATGTGGATCACACACACACACACACACACACACACTGCTCCTGATGCACAGGCACGAGAGACAAAGGAGGAATAAGAAGACGGAGATGGATGGAGATGAGATCAGGACCATCACTCGCTGCATGCAGGTCAAAGCTGTGTCCAGAAAAGACAGGAATGTCTCTACATAAAATCACTACACATACAAACAAGACAATAACAGTGTCATGTCGTTCACAGCTGTCAAACAAAACATTCTGACGCACACCTGTTTGACCTGTTTGACCTGTTTGACCTGTTTGACCTGTTTGTGTCTACGCTGACACGTCAGAGCTGCACAGGGCGAGACGACGCTCTGATTCGCTTTACGCTATTTCCAGGCTTCCACTGACTTTTTCAGGACAAGGAGGAAAATGAACCAGGCGACAACAGGGGGAGATATGGAGAGGAGCGAAAAGTGTGCCATGAGGACGTTGTCATGGCAACCTGTCCGAGGTGTCCGCTCCGCTGTTCAAAAGTGGAACTCGGGGGACAGGGACGGTAAAGAGGAGACTGGGAATGGAAACACCTGTGGGGGGGCACAGATTTACAAACGTGTTCCCGGGCAGAACAGAAAAAGACCCACTGCAGTATTACTACACTTAAAGTGAATTATTGTGTTCTGTGTACTACTACTGTGTACTCCTGTGTACTACAGGAATGTAAACACATGAAGATGAGATGGTATAAATTACTGTCCTAAACATAACGAATCATTCTCGCAGGTGGTCACCTAATGCTATTACACACACACACACACATTCACACACACACACACACGCAAACACACACCCACACCCACACACACACACACACACACACACACACACACACACACAGCCTCCAGCAGCTCACACTTAACCCTGCACTCATGCTGTATAATCACAGCTAATTAGATCTGCATGGTGACTAATTATACCATATCATCTGTGTGGTGATATAATTAGATCATATACACGAGGGACCGAGTCGCGATCCCACAAATGCAACAGTGAGTTGTGGTTTGAGTGTGAAAGGGAAGGTGACAAGTGGTGAACAGTGGAGTGTGTGTGACCTGTGCAGATTACAGGAGATCAGCACCTAAGACCTGGAACCATATGGACCTTTCTGTGTGTGGAGGCTGGCACTCTCTCTCTCTCTATATATATATATATATATATATGCTGTGTCACACACACACACACACACACACACACACACACACACACACACGTTTTTTCCTCTGAGTTTGGATTCTGAGTCTGGTTTTGCTGTGTGGGTCTGGGAAACGCTCCACTTGGTCGTACGCCAGCCGTCAGCTCACAGAGGCGTCATGCGGCGCGGAGCGGAGCAGAACCAAGCAGAGGATGAAAATGAAAAGGAAAATGAAAAGCAGGGGGCGGAGGAGGACTCAGCTGAGTGAAGATCCACACTCTCATCAAGCAGCAGGAAAACGTAGGAGAAAACAGAGATTTGAAAAAATGTTGATCAAACCAAACGGAAGGAGATTTTTCAAATTCCAGTTCCAGCTTCGCTTTCACCCCGACCCACTGAATCACTGCCCCCCCCCGTCCTCCTTTCTGCTCCCCTCCTAATCACTGCCCCCCCCCCCCCGGTCCTCCTTTCTGCTCCTCTCATCCCCCCTCCTGCTTCTCCTCTCTTTGATGTCTCTGTTTGCTGATGCTCCTGGGTGAGGAGCCATTATACAAAATGATCATAATTACAATAACCCCCCGTCCCCCCCACACACACACATACACACATGCACACACATCGCTAATTCTCCCTTTAACCAAA
>JAFBJQ010004311.1:127073-164573 GCA_016785345.1 Trinectes maculatus | reverse complement strand
AACCTGGCAACTCTCCCAGCAGCACCACACAAACAACTACTACTACTACTACTAATGCAGAGCTGTTTCCCCTGCTCTTGCTCTCTCTCTCCCTCTCTCTCTGGTGAACAGAGTGAGATGTCCTGTATGGAGACGGGTTCCATTCAGACTATGAATAGCTCGTCTCTAAGTGCTCACATCATTCTGAGTGCTCTCTGAAGAGTCCTGCAGCCAGCCGCGTCCTCACAGTTCATCCAAACCACAACGTCGCACACTGAACATGTGTCTGAGGGGAAGGAGAGGCAGAGCTGTTCAAATGTACAAACACAAATCAAATCGCACGTCCCTGTCACCTGGAAAAGTTTAAAGGCGCACACATCTGGCTGAAAGCAGAGGTTTCACTCAGAGAGCGAGAGGAAACGTCCAGGAGGAAGAACATACATCTGGAAAACATATCATCTGGTTCTGCTGCACCACTGAAATATGACATGTCAGTGTAAGAACATGCAAACATCACCTCTGGAATTGTAATCAGCGTGTCAGCACACGGTGCAAGAGGCGAACGCACAAAAACAAAACAATGACTCCAAGATGTGGTTGTTCACCCGTTTCCTTCAGATGATAAGGTGGATATTTGATGTCTGTTCCACTGTGATAAGAACCTCAAACGTTGACATGATACATCTGGTAACATCTGGAGATGAAACCAGGGAACGTTTCTTCCCAGACAACTCCAACAAACTGATCAAATCAACACAGCAGTTTTACTCTGAACTGCTGTGTGTGAGGTTTGATATGTCACATGCAGGATGTGATGAATTTACATATATGATATGCTGTTGACGTCAGTGCACTGTAAATATCCAGAGGAGGAAACCAGAACGTGTGTAACATACAGTATATCAATATATATATATATTAATATATCAATATATATCAATATATATCAATACACACACACAGAAAGTCTGGTTTCCTGCCACATCCTGAGCCACATTAAGGCGTCAGTCAGTTGGACCTACACCTGACTGCAGAGACCAGGGTCCAGAACCCGGGGGAATCGGGAATCAGGGTCTAATTAACGCTCACGCGCAGCTCAGCTCCATCATTTGGCGTTTGGTGCGTGTGCGCGCGATGCGGTGACAAGAAACAAACGCACCCTGATCTCCATGTGTCACCGCCACACACACACACACACACACATGCAGATCAGGTTCACCTGCGCACTCACCTGCTTCTGGTTCTGATTCGGTTTATTTCAGCGGCTCTGGATCCGACGCGTCTCCACTGCTCCGCATCTTATTTCAGCTCGTCCATGTCCGCGGACCGGAGGCGCAGGGGCCGGATGGAGGATGGATGATGGAGGATGGATGATGGACGGATGGATGATGGAGGAGAGGGAGGATGAAGAGGAGGAGGAAGAGGAGCGAAAGCCTTTGAAGTGAGCAGATCCGGGGCCTGGTGGACTGGATGTCTGTCGTTTCCACGGCAGCGTCCACCGACCTGACGAGCGTCAAGCTGCACAAAGACCACTTCCCTTTGGTTTTTCAAAATAAAATCTCGGGTCAACTAGCGACATATACACACACACACACAACATATATCTGAAAGGCATCCAGAATATTTAACATTTCATCAGTATCGTGTTGCACTGAAGCAGCACACATACACACGCATTCATTCATATGTGTATGTGTTAATTTTATCATGAAGTCTTGTTGTGTAATGTCGGTGTTTCCAGCGCTGCGTTGTGTTACCTTGACACAGACGTCAGCTCAAACAAACCAGTGAGCCGCAGCAAAGTGGTGAAACCACGCATGCGCCGCCGAATCAACCCGAGCCCTGCCGCTGATTGCCGAGACCACCACCCACTCCACGGAGCCGCAGCACGCATGAGTAGAGCGCCGCCCCGAGGAGGCAGAGGTGCTGCAAACCTGATGGAGGATGATTTTCATGTCATTAATTGGCTAAAGCGACAAGTATGTAATTAATAACCAGATAATTTTCATTACAGCCAAACACACTAATCTACTGTGAGCAAATACTACTGCTGCTGTAGAAAACTTCAACAACTGCATTATCATACTTTCTTATACATGGCAATTCAAATGTATAATAAACAACACACATTAGAAAATAACGTGAATGCTTCATCTCATTAAGTGACTAGAAAAACGGGGTGGTAAACAAAAAAATCAACAAATATAAACAAGGTAACAAGGAAGTAAATAGCTCAGAAGCTCTGCTTGTGCATAAAATAACTTTATTCATCCTCTACAAAACTGATCAGTTAAATACCGCATGTTGTCAGTCGTTCATAATCAATGGGGTTTTAAATGCCCTCCTGCTGTTTTCCGGCTCCACCAGTTGGTGGCGCTTCTGCTTCATGTTGGACACCGGACTCCTGCTTCTCTGCGCCTGTCGCTGTCCGCGGTGCTGATTTTAATTAGGTCGTAAACAACTGCTTATTAAGATGCGGGTCGCTGTCCGCAGTGCTGATAAACATATATCACGTGACCCATACCTCTGTGTGGCTGAGTGAGTAGAGCACAGCACTGGAGCACAGGGTTTAATGAGCTGCAGAGTCATGGAGCACTTTGGACACAAGTTTCCCAAGTGGCAGCTGTTTGAAGTAGAAAAGGACATAATGGTGAAAGCAGCCAGAGGGGAGCTGGGACGAACCATACTTATTATCCCCAAATTACACATGCAGGCTGGTCGCTGTTAATTACCAGAGGGGACTCCATTCAGCGGCTTTCACCAGAGAATTGTTGTTCTGTTGCGCTGTGGTTCGGATCTGATTTAAATGCAGCCATCGTTTCATCGCACACAAGCCACTTCTAGAGTCAGAACACCATTTCATCATATGAATTCCTGACTCCCGGAGGAGGGCTGAAAGCACAATGAGGCCTGATAGAGACTTCAGCCAGGCATGGCTCTCAGAGAGGATGCTTCATATTCAAGTTAGACAACTGTCCACGCATGAGAGTAATATTTTAATAAATAAATAGCAGCATCACACAGAAAAAAAAATACATTGTGTGTATGATGGCATAATCATTGTAGAAACTCAAGATGTGTTGTAGGCAAACATTCACAATTAAAATGGTATTAAAAAAAACAGCCACTACAAAACTGAAGAGGGTCCAACACATGAAAAGGTAGATAACCCACGAGCGTCAGGTCGTCCACGAGCAAGACAAACCAGGGCATGAAAGAGCGGTGACCTTTGACTCTGAGGCGCCGCGGGGGAGATGCTGGGTTTGCCAAACTCTGGAACAACCTGCAGCTCTGGATCTTCTCAGAGCCATTTACTGACAGAGTTACATGAAGGATGAGATCAGCGATGAGGCAGCTGTGACGCCATTTCCCTATATTAAACTGTTTGTCCTGTCTGTTGAGGTATTGATAAATTTTATTTATAATTTGAAGTCTTATTAATTTAGACTTATCACTAATGAATTGTGTTTGACATCATGTGGTGGCTATCTGCCATTCTGGATCTCTCTTGCCAAGTTATATAAGAAGATAGTTATCAACCCCATTTTCTGTGTTAGCTTAGCATTGCAACTGGAGAAAAGGAAAATAGCTCTGTCCAGAGGAAAATAAGCCAACAAAAATATCATGTTGTTAATCGTGTTTAATACAAAAAAAATTGAAAACTTGAACTCAAAATATTTTTTTGCCCTTTGCCTCTGGTGCAGGTTTTGTTGTTTCCCACAGAGTCAGGCCCTTTTCAAATACGCTTCATAGTCTTCTCAAACATTGTTGCATGAAGATAAAAAACAAACAAACAAAAAAAAAAACACCCAGATCAGACTCCTCAAACACAACGAAATGAAACTTTGTCCGTAAATGGCTCTCAACATGTTGACACACACCAGACCTGGATCAAATCATTCGCTGCAATCTCTTCAGATACTCTCTCCGAGTGACCGCTCTCGTCTGTCTGGACATCTGCTGGGACGAGCTGATTCGATCCATCGAGCCAGACACGATCGATAACGACTCAGAGAAATGAGTGAAGCGCCTCTCAGACAGACAGACAGACAGACAGACAGACAGACAGACAGACAGACTGTGGTTTGAGCCAGGCCCGGTCCACACACAGATATAAGAAAAACATAGAGTTATTACATTGCAACATACTGAGTTGGCTGGCCTGCCTGTAGCTCTCATCCAGCTAAGTTCAGAGAGTCCTCTCTGTTTGCTCAATTTCTCCACTGGTCATCATGTCGTTATTGTCGTCGTTGTTGTTGTTTTTTTGCATTCGGATAAAGATGAAAGTGCAGGAGCTGCATGCTGTTTGCAATGTGCATGTGGTGAAACGACTTCAGGACCGCTTCAGTGCGTCCCTGTACTAAAGAGAGGACGCAGCAGCAGCGGCGTGAGAGCAGAGAGGACCTTTTGAACCACGCTTCAAACATGCACAACATTTGTATTTGTAGGCCAAAGCTTGGTAACGGCTCGCCAACATTAGCTCATATAGACCTCTCGCCGTGGAGAGAAACGTGGTGCGGACGACCACCGTGTAAGTCTGTAGCATACAGAGAGTAGATCAGTTATTCAGAGGAGCATAGAACTAGAATGAAGTGACTCCCAGTTCTTGTGTTTCATTCTAATTGTATGCGTGTATGAGGCGGCTGCGGACCTCAGGCTGTGCATTCAGATTGATCCATGATAAACTCTGACCTTTGATCTTTGACATTAAAAAGGGGGGTTGGGGTAAACGTTTCATACATTCAGGTCTTTTGGCTACATTGATTATATTAATATTGTTTATACTGGGGGGAGTAACACCTCTTCTGATACTGTAGTTGTAAGGATGTAGGGAAGACTCTCAGGACTGATTTGCATTTTAAAGGGGTGATCTGTCAATTTATAAAATATAATGTGCCTTCCAAACAAAAACAAAAAGGTCAAACGTGATTGTATTTGGACTTTTGGGCTCCAGCATAGTCAAGCCTAAACAAAACACTACATTTCCCATAATTCAGTTCACAATTCAATCACCTCCAGTTTGTTCAAAAACAATGACATCATCAGGATTATTATTGTCGTTGCTGTAGTTACTGTGTAAAGTTGGTGGACTGACCCTTTAACGGACACATTGAAACTTGGAAAATCTTTCCTACGGCAAACTACACCTACACTGCAGCCGCTAAATACAGTTTCACTTTTCACGACTACATCATCCCCTCAAAGGTGATGGTTTGTTATTTTTTGCTAATAAACCTGTTACTTTGAAAATCACAGCGTCTGTACAGAGGCCTGCTGCAGATTGAGATGCAACTGTCTGTGTGATGTCGATAACGCATGTGTGTGTGTGTGTGTTGGGGGGGTGTCAGTGCGACAGAGCCGTCATGGCCGTTGACGTGTCTGGATGGAGTCGAGCGTCTGTCTTTTAGTGTATTGACGTTCTGTCCGTTTGGTGCGACAGATGAAATCTAAAGGTGTCTGGTCACACTCGTCTGAAAAGAGAGATTCTGACCATCAGGTCAACGGTCTCTGACAAACCAGTATCACTGGTTCTGACAGTGCCACTGTGATGGACGTTATTATTAACGAACCAGAGCTCATTGATTAACATGCAACAGCATTGATGACCTTTGTTTTCCTCTTTGGGTTTTACTGGGCTCCTCTGATAGGAGGTCACTATTTTGAGGGAAAAAAAAAACATGGATCTGATCATCAGCCTCAAATTAAAAACCTAGAAGAGTAAACACGGTAAAACCTTTTGTACATTCAATAATGAACGCCTTGATTCCCAAACAGCCACGATTTAGCCTGGAGATGATGGAAATAGTCTGATATGTACTCTATTATTATTGTGATATGTATAAATCTGCATCAATTCATTACATGTAGAAAATGTCATTAATTAAATCCCTGTGTTTGTTGTCGACTATTTTTGGGAAAGTAAAAGTCAATGTCGCGTGAACATCTCAACGATAACAATCCATTACTACTAATATAACTACTAATATAAGGTTTTGGCCTTTTAGGGATGACTTTTGAGGAACATTCCTAAAAAAACATAAAATTTTACTTATATATATATATATATATATATATATATATATTATTTTTTTCAAACTTGGGTTTAAAAAAAAGACGCAGTTGGGAGTTTTGGATTTGAATGCTGAATGGAAGCAGGAGCCCGACAGTCGTGTTGGACCCGAGGCCTGTGCCATGTTTTTAGCTCTTTCACTTGTCTGGGAGGTGAGCGACCTCCCTGAGTCATGTGACCACCAGGTGGCACTGTGAGTCAGATGGAGACCGGTGATCCTTGAACGGTACATTCCCTCTGTGACGAGTCAGTTTCCTTCAGGGAAGGTTGTAGCTGTTGCTGTCAGCTGAGCAGTTGGGCTCGACAGGCCCGGCTGGTTCAGTCTGACTGACTTTTTTTTTTTATGACTGTCGCTCAAGTGCCATAAAAATAGATTTGGTTTTGTTTGCTCGGCGTGGAGAGAGTCCACGCGGACACAAGCTCGCACTGCATTTTGACTCTGTAAAGGCTTCAAGTCGTAGTTTGACATCGCTGACCTCAGCGGTCGGTGTTTGATCCGGTAACCTGCCTCAGCGAGACTCCGTGGATGCTCTTGAAGGAGAGTCTGCTCTGGATCTCAGCTGGAACCTCGGTCCCAGTGCAGTGGCTGATGAGCACAGTTCCCTCCGTGCCTGGAAAACACCTTTGTTCCCTCTTTGTGGTATGAAAAACAACATTTTGGTAACAAATAGGAAACAACCACACCTGACGTACTGGTTTTCATTCCAGCACAGCAGTGGAAATTACACTTTAAGATTTCCTCTGCTGTGTCGGGATAAGGCTCGTCCTTTCACAATAAGAGCACCAGCTGTAGGTTGACTCTTGAAACCAGGCGGGCTGAGGCGATGCTCTGTCCACAGGCATGAGAGAGGACATGAGAAGACGTGAGGACAGGTGCGCCATCACACGCTGCTGGTGTGTTCTGTGGACGCAGGACTGTAGCTGATGAGCGACAGCTCCTGCTCCAGCTCCGTTTCCGGCTCTGTCTCTGAGAGCATGCCGATGTTGTGGCATTCCGAGAGGCTCTGGGACACTATTCCGATTTGTGTCCCATCGTCCGTCGTGTCCTCTGGGTCCACCGTCAGCCTGCCGTTGCCCCCCCTGCTGCCGTTGCGACAGTTACTGTTGCGGTCCACGCCTGCTTTCCCGTGACCGCCCATCAGCAGGGGGGTCACGGCGTGTGATGGACAGGGTGGGGGGACGAGAAGGGTTTTGCAACTCTGTCCGGCAGCGTTAGCCCCCATTTTGTACTGGCACCTGATGTAGCTGGAGAAGGCTCTCCTGTAGGTCTTGTTAAAGAGCGTGTAGACCAGAGGGTTGACCCCCGACGAGATGTAGCCCACCCACACGAAGACGTTGAGGAGATCGTGGAGCAGCGACTCGTTGCAGGAGCCGCGACACAAGACGAAGGTGACGTTTGTGATGAAGAACGGGCACCACATAACGAGAAAGAGGAAGAAGACGATTCCCAGGACCTGAAGACAGAAAGACAGGTGAGTCTCATCTCTCGCCTAAACGCCAGGCTGGGATTGGCTGCAGCCTCTCAGAGGATAAGCTGGATGGATGGATGGATGGATGGATGGATGGATGGATGGATGAACCTTTACACGTCCCCATACTAGACGTGAGTCTCATGTTTTTAAGAAACGTCTGGCTCTATCGCTGCAGCAGGTTAAAGTTAAAGTTAAACCCCTGCAGCTTAACAACGATGAGATTTCAAGCAGCTGCTTTAAGAGTTTTTTCCAAATCGTATTCAAAACTTGGCAAAATAAAAGAACTTTTTATTTCATCAGTCAGAGAAAATGGGCACATTTTCACCTGTCGACCGGGAACAAGCCCCTCGGCTTGTCTCCGCTCGGCACTCTCACCTTGGAGGCTCGCCTCTCGTTCTTTATGGCCTGCATCATCCCCCGTCGCCCATGGCAACCCGAGGCGTCGCTCCGCCCGGGCCCTGTGGCTGGCGAGCTGAGCTGAGATGCAGCCTCGGAGCTGGGGATGATGCTGATGCTGTCGGAGGTGGAGGCGCTGAGCAGGATGCTGGGCTCTGCTCCTTTCAGACAGCTCAGGGTGTTTCGTCGGCTCTGAGGCGGCGGCGGCGGCGGCGGCGGCTTTAACTCTGCATTGGGAGGAGCGGAAGAGGACTCAGCTCGTATGAGGATATTCGTATCATAAAGATATTCATATCACACGGGTTAAACATCTTTGTTTACCTTGTGAGTCTGGCGGAGCGAGCGTGTTGATCTGCGGGAGGTGGAAGGTGCTGGGCGGAGGCTGCAGCGTGTTGGTCATTGCTGGTGTGTGCAAAGGCTGCTGGGAAGAAGCCTTGGCCTCGTATAGGAAGACAGTGGCCTGCCTCTGGAGCACCTGCAGAGGCAGAGGAGACCAGCATTAAAGCAGCGAAGCATCAGAGGAGCAGATCTGTTCCCAGATACATAACTGTATGCGCACCTGTATGGTGAGGCAGTACGTCACCACCATTATGACCAGTGGGATGAAGAAGGCCACGAAGGAGCCAATCAGCATGAAGCGCTCCTCGTTGAGGACACAGCTGCCGTTGACGAAGACCTTGTCCTCGTTGTGGAGGCCGATGACGGGGATCGGCATGGACACACCTACAGAGAGAAGGACACCGGGGGGACACGTTAATAAAATATTGAGGTCTGATCATATGATGGAGTATTTGTAGCTTGGAGGATAAGAGTATCATATAGTATATACTCAATATACATGGAGTAATATTCATGGAATATCTTCACAGCTGCTGTCAGGATTGTTTTTTTTTAACGCTTTAATGTTGCGGTGTTTTCATGATAATAATTTCAGCTAATGACTGAAGGCCTCAGTCGTTAGCTGCACACAAAGAGGGTCATTTAAAATTAATAACCATAAATCAAGGCGGGTAAATGGCCGCTCATGACCAACTAACAAAACAATAACAATAATATAGTACATGATAAATGCACAGTTTGAAACAAGCCACACTTTTTATGACTCAATATGCCATTAAAGGGTTTTAATATTGACCGGTGATTAATGTTCCGAATAACAAATCAGTCCCAACACGAGTTTTGAGGCCATTAAAGATTTTTGTTGATTTATGATAATAACTCGTTTAATCTCAGACGGCGTCTCAGACGACAGGACAAGTTGGGACGTCTCCGTCCTCTCTGAGCTGGACCGGCCTCCACGGCGTGGGCCGGCCTAATTCATTTACAGTCTAACGACTTCCTTTTCTCTCTGGCACAGCTGGTGACCAGGCCAACGTCAAAACATTTGGACCAGTGGCAGCGCCTATAATACAATCGCTGTGATGGACTCCACACACACACACGCACACACACGCACACACATGCATAAGCAACCGAGGAGGATGAATGTATTTGCATTAATGGGAAACATTTGAGCTCTGCGCTGTGCAAACAGTGCTGACTAATGAGCCTGTCCGTTAATCTGGGTCGAGCCATGATTCATTCATATCGGCTCAAACAGCGTGTGGAGGAGACTTTACAGCACAGTCTCGCTGTCTGGCCATATTTCACTTTTTTTTTTTTAAACTTTCATTTCATGATCACAGCAGTGAAACAGTCACCACGGTGACATTGCAGTGGGACTTTTCCTCCACCGTGGTTCCTGAGGTCACCGCGGGGTCGAGGTGGAACAAGCTGGAGGGTAAATACAGTACACCCAGCTGTCACATGACCCCCGCCTCGGATAAGCCGAGGAAAATCTGCGTAACAGAGCAGGTCGCTACATGGTTACAGAACGTTATGTAATGTCGTGTTATGCAAGCTGGCGTTATCCTGGACCTATCCACACACACACACACACACACACACTGAGAGGCTGCTGGATCTTCTGCCGGATGTCTGGATGTTAATCCCTCAGCTGTGATCACCGTTCGCCCTCTCAGACCTCAATCACAGCAGCGTGCAGCGAGCAGCGAGCAGCAGCAGCAGCGCGGGGCCTGTGCCGGGGTCAGGGGACAAAATTTACACGATTCAAAAGCAACCGCACGTGAAGGTCGCCAGCAACCAAACTCACACACACACACGTATAAACACCTATAGAGAAAATATGTCCTTGTAGCTGTGGTTTAATCATAAGTTGTTTTTTTTTCTTATTACAATGACAACAAGTGGCTTCTATTCTGTTCTACTTTACAGTGATATATGTGATATATATATGTGATATATATATATATATATATATGTGATATATGTGTGTACGCAGCAAATGTAAGGACTTAAGGAGCTTCATGCACTAATACCACCAGGACTGTGCATAAAGAAGGATTTACTGTGGAGTCACATAAGCTGCGTGTGTGTGTGTGTGTGTGTGTGTGCGTGTGTGTGTGTGTGTGAAAAAGGGCAGGATACAACGGCAGGAAGAAGACACTCACAGCTACAGAGAAAAGTTTGAAGAGTTTTAACAAGTTTTAAAAGTCATCCCGTGCGCGCGCACACACACACACACACACACACACACACACTACAAACTCATTACCTCAGGCTATTATACAGCTGAGAAGTTTGCTCTAACGAGGGGGAAAGGGGGAAGGAAACCAAGTGATCAGAGCTTTAGTCGAGTAACCTTTTCTTTTTTTTTTTCATGTTGAATGATCAAAAGCTCCAGCTGTAAAACTCAGTGGACACGATGGTGAAATTAATACGAGCACGAGAACTACGCTTTAAGAAAGAATTTTAAAACGTCGGTCTTCAAGACAAAAATGAACGAGAAGTCTTTTCCGCCCTTCAGCAAAGTGAAACGAGGAGCATGTGGTGAAGATCATGATCAAAAGCTCCAGAACAGCTGCTCTGTGTATCTTTATTTGAGAATGAATCTGGATATCTGCATTTGGTAAATTATCCGTTTTTAAAACACTGTCTCTGCATGTGATAAAGATGAAGGTGCAGATATTAAAGGTGCGTGATGTAAATCAGCTGTGACTGCAGTCGGGCTGTGTCGTCACTGAATTAAATAACAGTCGTCAGTCTGGCCTCTCGCTGTGTGGCGACAAATTAACAGCTCAATCATTTGAGACGCACAACATTTTGAGATGTAACATATGTTCTGACCTATAGATATGGTCCAGACGGCGGCGATCTTCATCATGGCTTTGGTCCTGGAGTTGAAGCGGCTGTGCTCTATAGGGTTGCGGATGGCGACGTAGCGGTCCAGGGAGATGGCACACAGGTGCATGATGGAGGCGGTGGAGAACAGCACGTCCAGATAGATCCAGATGGGACACAAGGTGCTGGGCAGAGGCCAGGCGTAGTCTGCATGAACACAGAGACACAGTCGGCGTTGATGTAAATATGTTCAGTTGACTACACTTTAATCAACTTTAAAGCACATTCTGAAGGCTCCCAGGAGAAATCAGGTAAAGTGATGCTCTTACATGGTTTGTTTACCCTTTTTGTCAGGGGGTCAAAGGTCATTGTTTGTGATAGTGTTATGCCCTGTAGAAGCGGTAACCTCTCTGCTCTGCAGGTCATAAAATCAGTCTTCACTGTCACAGCAGAAAATCTAACAAGGAGCAATTTGGCTTCTGAGAGAGAATCGAATCAATTACAATTCAATTAATTAGCTTGATTAGATTGTCCTGGAGGCTGACGGCGTATCATGGGACATCGGAGCAGCAGCAGAAATTAGTGACATTAATGTACAGACCTGCACTGTGTGTGTCACGGCATGAAAATCACGTCACGTCACCGAAAATCCAAACGTTTCAAACCACACGTAAGTGGTAAAAAACAGCAAATACACAAAACGCCTGTACTCGTTTGGTGAAGGTTTTCTAACAGAGAGATGAGCGTTTCCCTACAGGCAGCGTGTCCTGTCAGGAATAATAACAACAATGAGATGTAACATGCAGCCGAGGAACATCAGAGGATGTTTCTTTCTGTTTCTACAGCACACATACACACAAAGGTGTTACTGGACACACACTTTAAGAAGAATGATGAAAAGCCGAGACAGCAGATTCTGGCAAATCATCTCTCTGTGTTAAATTAGTGCAGCTGATGTGTGAAATTGCTGCATTTTTCCTTTAATCAAAACGGAGCAAAAGACCACGATTTGTTGACGAGCAGAATTTTCTTTTAATCTCAGAGGAGGATTCAACGTGACCTGTGATCTGTTGAATATGAAAAACATGCAGAAGCCACTGGTCTGATGCAAAAACATTTTCATGATCAAATTCATCCCAAATCGTTCCGGCGTGTTTCTGCTTGTGCGGGTACGGGCATTAGCATAATCACTTCCCCTGTTTTGTTGCATTCGGGGGCCAACGTTTTTAACTGGAGGGGGAAAAAAAGTGAAGACAAAAAAAATAAATAAAAGTTTGGTTCAGCGTCAGTGGGACGAGAGAGAATCAATCAACCTGACGGGAATAAAGAGAATCGGACACAAAGTCAGATCGAAACCAACATCATCCATCAGTCTGATCAATGATTGATTGATTGATTGATCAGTCATGACGCAGAAAGGAAATATCATATTTTATAACGCAGAAGTACTTTCAGCATCTGCACAGTTGTGTGTGTGTGCATATTTGTGTTTCTGTTACGCATCGCTGCATAAAGAGAGACTGTGTGTGTGTGTTTGTGTGTGTGTATGTGTTTGTGTGTGTGTGTGTGTGTGTGTGTGTGCATAATTGCCATCATATCATGACTATAATTTACCGTAAATGATGAAGTCGCACTTTATATTTTGAAAGGAAATTCCCAAGTACCATTTCCCCGTGTGTAAATCTGCTGTTTGACATTGTTTGAAAAATCAAATACTACAACTGTAAAACTACATTTCCCACAGTGCAACTCAAAAAGCCTTTAAGCTGTCAAGTTTTTAATTCCGCTTTCATTATTTTCACACACGTCGCTCGACTTTCAAACGACCTGATTTGCCTGATACACACAGCTCCGATAAGGATCAGATCAGATTTCATCAGGAAGCCTCTTTTCTTTTACTCGACACTGGAAAATTAACTAAATCTGCTGCCTACGGAAAAAATCCCCCATCTTATTAAGCTAACGTGGGCGCCGGCGCAGAATCCTGGCACGAATATTGTAAGTAAGAATAGCTGTTGATAGATGGTATGATATTGCAATTATCCAGTTGGCATCCTCTGGCTTTTGAAATAACGGTGTACAATGTCTCAGAGAGGCAAAAAAAAAAAAAAAAGTCATTTCAGTAATTGCACTGAAAAATGTTTTGAAGTAATGACGGGGTGCCTGTCGCAGTGTGCTGGCAACAGCTGGCGAGTGGGCGGCAGTGCACATTGGTTCATACTGGATGAGATCTGAAGGCATGCGTACGTCTTCTCACCGGTCGACTCAGAGAATGATGAGAAATCGGTAACGGTCGTGGTACGACGTCTACTACTGGACAACCTCTTTCAACAGATACGGGATCAGTAGTAGCGATATCAGGACACCAACTTTTCACTGATTGATCGATTGATGACCGGTGTAAGTTATGACTCACCGTAGAGGATGTTGATGAGCGAGATTGGCATCACCAGGATGCCCACGAGCATATCAGCCACAGCTAGCGACCTCAGGAAGAAGTTGGTGGCGTTCTGAAGCTTCTTCTCCAGCGACACCGCCAGGATCACCAGGATGTTGCCACCAATCGTCAGTGCAATGATGATGAGTATCAGCAGCGCCGGCCAGTTTTTCTCCTTGATAGCTGACCTGGTGACAGACTCCTGGGTGAAGTTGTCCTGGCCCCCACTCATGGCTGCCGCACCACCACCACCTCCTACACCCGTCCATTGCAGGGTTTGGTTGAAGTCCAGAGGGTTGCTGCTTGGCCAAGACATTTGGCCTCCAACCCCCAGAGAGGAGGTGGTGGTGCTGAATCCACCAAGGAGAGCTCTTGCTGGCCCGCCCATGCCAAAGAGAGACTCCTACCCTAATGAAGGTGGGAAGAGGGTTAGATAGATGAAAATAGGATCTGGGGGAACAGGAGAAAAGCCGGGATGTGGACTCAGTAGCTATAAGTGGTCTGGGGTTTTATTCCAGTAAAGTCTTGCTAACTGCAAACGGTCGGAAAATGTTCGCTAAGGGTTGAATCTCCCATTTCCTGCCAACGAACCATTGGCAACAAGTTCTCAAGGTGCAAGACCAGTGAAACTATGCCGGCACATTTCTTGATGTTTGGTTACATCCATCCTGTGATGTGGTCGAGAGTTGGAGAGTCTCTGATTCAGACGTCAAAGGTCAGGCGCTCATGTCCATATCCATTTTCACGGCTGGTGCCTGATGCATCCATCAGAACTTTCATCTTTCAGTGTCTGGATTCGGCCGGAGCGTTTCCTCATGTGGTTGTTGTTTGCCAGGAGTTTCACAGTCAGGTCTGAGGTGAGGATCTGTATTTATGTCTGTGGAAACAACAACAACAACAACAACAACAACAACAAATTTACTGTACATCTATAATATCTAATAATAGATATATAATAGATATATAATTTAAATATCTATAATCCTATAATTAAGGAATGAGAGAGTGAACGACAAGTAGTGTCACACACGACAGCCAGTTAAAATAGACTAAGGGAGACAAAATAAGATGGAAGCTTTAATGTTTACACTCTCACATCGGAATCTGTGCATTTGTGTGTGTGTGTGTGTGTGTGTGTTTGTGTGTGTGTGTGTGTGTGTGTGAGGACAAGTTCTGCTTGTCCTCAGTATTTAACCTTACCACTCAGACAGCTTAGTGATTTAGCGCCTCATAAATGTCTTCAAGGAGAGGTGGAGGAGCCTGTGTGTGTGTGTGTGAGAGAGAGTGTGTGTGTGTGTGCGTGCGTGTGTCTGTGTGTGTGTGTCTGTGTGTTTGTACATATTTTGCTAATCACTAAGAGCACAATAACAACACATCTGCTTTACCACTGTGTGTGGGCAGGTTAAGTTTGTGTTGCATAAACTGTTGTGAATCGATTGTATTTTAACATGTGTGCGATTCATTTCGTCGCTGCTCTGCCTCCGAGTGCTTGTGCGTGAATCACCTTTCCAGGTGCGTTTGTATTACGATTACTTATGCAGACGTGGGTGGACATGTTGTGAACTCCCACCTGTGTTGTCCACAACAGGCCACTCAAAAACACAACAAATCACAGCAAGGCATTTGCAGCCCCTTCCACAGTGACCCTGACCATGTGACCTTCACAATGAGGATTTGTAGGACTGTTTTCACCTCTGCACCGTTCTGCCTCACTGAGCTTTTCACCAGGTGTCAGTTCCATACGCAATCTGAAAAACACGGGTAGTAGCTTCTCGCACAGACAAACACGTCGACGCGTTTATCTCCTGCTCTCTCCACCAGGAGACGCTGATGAACCGTCCCGCCTGTTTCTGCAGCGGCAAACCAGGACCGACAACACACGCGTCTTAATGACGTTACGATAACGTCTGTGCCCAAAATTAAGAGGCGCGGAAACAGTGTCTACAGCTGCAGATAAAGAACAGACGACGATTACACACGCAAATGCACACGCTGGAATGTGTGTGTGTGTGTGTGTGTGTGTGTGTGGGTCTGCTCTGTGCTGTGCCTATCACCTCCTCGCAGCATAGTTCACAGCAAACTCAACAGCTCCGCAGGCGAGACGTTTAACTCCTCTGATAAAGCAGCAAAGCGGGGGGGGGGGGGGGGGGGGAGAGAAAGGGGTGGAGGGGTAGATGAGCTGGAGACAAAGGCAAAGGACAAACACACACACACACACACACACACACACACCTTTCTACTTGTTTATGTCCCATTCGCAGATGAGACGAGGGGGTGGGGTGGGGGAGGGGCGGGGGACTATAACATAGTTACATGATTAAATACCAAGTTATGTGACGATGACACGGAGATGATGTCATTAACCTTAGTTGCGGTTCAAACTACTTATGTTCACTTCATTAATATTTTCACCGTGCAATTAAACTGTATCATAGCTTAGCATTAGCTCTTTTTTTTGAGGTAAATTAATTTCATTGATTCGTGGAGTAGTTATTATATAAGTGTCACTTGCATTCGTGAGAAACCTCATTCAAAATCCCATTAACATTTCGACCACCTCTGAGAACTGGGCTCACAGCAACACACAGTTTTTGCCAGCGCTTTTATTTTCTATGTGCGACTCTCTGCGTTGTAGCCTCTGATAAACCACGTTTCCCATAAGCCCCCAGGCGTCGGCCGGCTTCACGCCGCTCTGGCTCCTAATCACAAACATGTCTGACCGATCACAGTGAGCGGTGCCTTTGCTGTGGTGCAAGAAAGAAATATGTCGGGAATGCGAGGAATGTGAGGAATACACATTTCAAATCTGTTCTGGAATAAAAAGATTTTTTTTTAAATCCAACTGTGATCATATTTAGCATGTAAATACTGACTGGGTGGACATTTTGTAGCTGTTACATTGTGTTTTGGTAGAAAACAAAAAAAAACAGCAGACTGATGAAGAGACAGTGTTGCATTTTTCTTTTTTTCTCGCTGCAGAGTTGCTCACTGTGTGAATGATTATCTTCACCGTCTCACAGTACAAACAACGCGCTCAGTGATACGGGCGCCAAAGAGGACGGCTGCCGACGCCTCCGGCGCTTTCACCTGCCAGGTAAGGCATCATCAATTTAGGGTTACAGAACAACACAGTGAAACAAAGTCTCCTGTTTGCCTGGTGAGCACTGAGCCGTGGGGCCATTTTTATTTCTCAGCGTTTCTAACAAGCTGCTGTTGCAGCTGCTGGAAAAGTGAAATTCATCACTTCGGGTGCAGCGGAGGCGATTCTCCAAGAAAAACGTCGACTCGACACTGCGTTGAGTCGCTGTCGCGGTTTACGATCCCATTCAGCCATAAGGTTTCAGACGCAAACACACAACGATGATGCGTTTACACACAATGTTCCCTGCGCCTTCAGTTCAGGCAGATAGTGTTAGATTTGTGTTAGAATGGGAAAATGTGTGTTGTACAAAACAAACGTGTCAAACATCAATGCAACAACAAGAAGAAAAAAAAACAGAGATGAATGATAAAGAAAAAGATGAGTGTCATCACAGTATCAGTGATATATCTGCTCACTTACTTCTCCTCGCCCCCTGCCTGGCGGCGTTGGCCCTTCCCCCGTCGTTACCGCTGTTCTCTCCTCCCTCCTGCTGTATCAGCCCCTCTGTCATCTGTCACTCCACACCTCCGGAGCGAGGGATTGGCATCATCCATCTGTCTGGGGAGGAGAGAAAAGAAGACATTTGAGATGAACACAGAGGTAAAAGTGACTGGAACCACACGGACGCCCACACACACACACACACACACGCGCACAACAACAACACAACAGGTGACTGTGTCTGATCCTCGTTTGCAGCAGCAAGAAAAACAAGAATGCGATTAACGAGGATTCAAATCTGAAAGATTTCACAGTCTTGAGGCAAAAATGAATGATTATGAGTATGAACTCATCGTACGTTTAAATCTATTGTTCTTTTATCTTTATTGCATTTCTCTCATCACAAACACACGGATAAGGAACGACAGGAAAGACATAACTGTTGTTTTCTTTATCCATGCTTCTCAGTGCTGTGTTGGTTAACATGGTACCATGTGACATGGGTCACTTCCATTAGAGCAGCCACTAAGCCACGTAGCCCCCTAATGGACTGCATGGATGGATGGATGGATGGATGGATGGATGGATGGATGGATGGATGGCAACGAGATGGATGGACTGGGTGGCGTTTGTAACAAGGAGGGTGCGGGGGGGCGTGATGGAAAAAGAGGGTTCAATAGAAAAACAAGATAAACTGGAAACCTTTGTAAACTTGAGGTCATGTGACACCATGTCCGCCAACATGTTGACATTAGGTGACCCATGAACCAGACTGAAAACACACACACACAAACACACACAGCTCAGCAGAATATTAATGCATCAGCATGACTGGGTTTTTACGACTGTTTTATTTTTAAAGAGGGAAAAAAGGAGAAGCGAGGGAAGCAAATGCGGTCACAGGAAGAGAGCAGGAAGGAGAGATTGAAAAAAAAAAGATATAAAGTCAAGTCATCACATCTGGTTACATAAGACATAAAGACAGGAGACGACGACCCAAAGGAAAAACAAAGGAAGTGGTGATAATAATAACTAAATAATCCTGAAGCCCACAGGGGCACAAAGGAAGGAGGTGAGGAAGGAGGTGAGGAAGGAGGTGAGGAAGGAGGTGAGGAAGGGGATGGAGTCGTGGAGGAGAAATGGGAGCGAGGTCATGAAAACTATGTGTTGTTCATCTAAGCTGCGTTGTCATCCGGGTTGTATCGTTTGTTTGTCGTTCTCCCAGTGGGAAGTTGCGGTCGTCTTTTGGATCTTTAATTCTCTCTGACCTCGACTGTGTATGCGTGCGCGTGTGTGTGTGTGTGTGCGCGCTTTTATTTTCACTGCGATCTAAAGTTATGACTCTTCAGGCAGCAAAGACAGAGAGAGAGAGAAAAAAAACACTCAGCGTGCTGCGTTCGAGTGCGCCATCAACACGCTGTGTTCTGCACCAAGTGTGTGTGTGTGTGCGTGTTTGATTGTGTGTTCATGTTCTCTTCAGATGATGCATCAACATTATAAGCACGTAAGGTTGGTGCACAGATAATAATAATAATACTAACGGTGCACCGGTAAAGGGAAATTTCACCCTTTCAGCTAAGGAAGAAACGTTCCTTCTGCTGCAGCATCTGCCAGTTATCTGTGCTCATCAAAAGCTCCTGCTACAACCGATTATGTTGAAGTAGTATTTGTAGTAGTAGTAGTATTTTATATATTAATTTTACAACTTATGGTTTTAACAAGAGGTGTCCAATATTATCGGCCGATACTGGCATTCAAATTTAATATTGGAAATTACCAGTATCGGTTTTTACTTTACACAACATGCACACATTATACATCAAACTCTTCAGCTACGTTTGTTTTTTTTTTTGTCTAATGTTTTTTTTTTTCTTTTTCTCAGGCCTGGGAAATGTTAAGTCAATGATTAGTGTCACCTCTGACCTCTGGCCTGACAGGAATAAACCAGACGCCGGCGTCGACCTCCAGGGCCGCTAACTCTTTCAATTCTGATTGAAAAACGAAACGTTGCTTGACCAGAGCAATCAGGACTTTTCCTGTGTGGTGTCATTACAGTGATGGCGGCGACGCTCGCTGTGGGAGTGTGAGTGATTCACACACACAACAACACGGAACAGGTGCGAAAGAAGAAGAGAGGAATGAAGCGAAGGTGTGAGACGGAGGGTAAAATATGTTCTAGTGCTGCATCTGTCTGCGCTTATACGCGTGTGTGTGTGTGTGTGTGTGTGTGTGTGTGTGTGTGTGTGTGTGTGTGTGTGTGAATAGCACTATTACATCACATGAGGACCAAGTGTGATACACACTTTTCTGTCATAAGGTCGGATGATTGACAGCTGGAAACGTCGTTTGTTGTTGGTTTAACACTTGACGCTGCCGAGTCAGGACGAAAGTCGAGAGAGAGAGAGAGAGAGAGAGAGAGAGAGAGAGAGAGAGAGAGAGAAATCTGTGCGTATATTGTTTTTCTTCTTACCTAACATTGAAGATGCTGAGTCGGCATGTGATTCGTTAAAAATTAAAATGAAGTCGTATCTCCTGTGACGTCCTACTGTTTCATACAAACATAGCAAACTGTCACATGCAGCCTCTCAAACGCGTTCAGACACTGACACTGTCGCGTCGGTTTGGCCAAATGTTTCCAACATGGCGACGGGATGTTGCGGCGCAGGATAAAATCGGCCTCCTGTTGCTCTCAGGACACGAAGCGAACGCGGGTGCTGCACTCAAACTCACCGCGGCAATAATGACTCACATACATCACTCGGGCCTTTAGCTCCAAGTTTTTTCTTTTCCTTTTCCCACAAGGACTGAGGCCTGATCGATTTACGACAGAGCCACACACACACACACAGCAGACACACACACACACACACACAGCAGACACAGTGATGTTGAGGTCAGTGCTGATGGATTAGGACCTGAGCAGGTAGAGCAGCATATTTAACCTCCACTCAGCCGTGACACCAGAAATCCATTCCTCTCGTTTCCTCCTCTTTATCTGTCTCTTGCCTTCTTCTCCTCACACTTCTGCTACTTTGACCCTCCTCCTCCTCCCTGCAGCAGCGCCCTCTACGCTTCACTACCAACATGATCCATGACCAGGGACAGGTTTTTTAAAAAAAACTCAGATTCATCCTCAGTGTCTTTAATTGACCCTTTCCACCTGTTTTTACCTTTTTAAAAAAAACAACTTTTCCTTCTCCCATGTATTCCCTCCATCTCATAGCCACTTTAATGATCCCTTAATAATCCCAGTTACATGGGACATTTTACTTCTTTTTAAAAAGTACAACTCTAGTAAAAAACAACAACAACAACACTAAGTTGCATTAGCTGGTATGAGTTGATACGTGAAGTTTAAAAATGCAGTATGGAGGATCAGTGTGACCTGCTGGAGACGACATCCTCCCCGCCAATCATTTATTAATTATCAGATGCTCTTCCTGCGACTTCACAGCCTCCTTTCCCCACTTCCTCCCTCTTGTCTCCGTGCGTCCTTCCTTCACGTCTCACGTCCCACACCTCGCTATAATTTTAATTTCATAACGTCCTCCGTCTCGTCCTCATGTCTCCATCCTGTCTTCTCTTGATGTTAACTTCCCCACTGCCCACCTGTCAGTTCCCCTCCATCTAGCCATGACTCCACCTTCCCTCACGCTGTCTACTTGGTCTCCTGGACGAGACACACACACATACATACACATATACGATGAGATGGACACAATAAATAAATAGGAGGCGACAGAGAATCACTGGAAAAATTAACTAATATTACTAATAACTTTTGTTGTGTACAGAGACACCTGTGTGTGACACATGGAAAACACATTATGGTGAAGCTTTCATATTGTTTTCACACACACACAGACACACACACACATGCGCGAGTAGGGGGTAATGCTCCATGAAATTAAATACACAGCAGGGGTTTTAGTGAAGCTCTTTCAGTCACAGCTTTGAAATGTGTGTATGTTTGTGCACACGTTCCCTCTCACTCGTTTTGTCTGCATTTGTGTGTCGATGTTTTATCATTGGACAGTGGGGCGTTAGCGGCCTGCTCAGAACATCTGGAAAATGTCGAGGAGAAGAGATGAGCTAAACGCAGCAGAGGAAGAACAGTCGAGTAGGAGACGGAAAAAAAATAAATGAAGTGTGAGAAGTAAAAATGTGAGGAACTGATTCTTGTCACAGACTTTAAGGAGATGAGATCTAAAAATGCAAGAAACTTCTCTTTGCAAGAATACATCTAAAATATCCAGAACACGTTTGCCGCCATCTTGGATTGAAGACTCGAACACTCGACCAATCAGGAGTCAGTCTCAGATGTCAGTCACCATGTTCTCACATGTTTTCGTAGCATCAAATCAATAAACTAAACTAACTAACAAAGAGAAAAAAATTAACACTGATATAAAACATGAAGGGGGCGGGGTTTATTATCTATGGTGCAGACAGCCACCAGGGGGCGACCCAGATGTTTTAGTCTCGCTTCAGTTGCATCGTCCATCTTTATTCACAGTGTGTGGTTAAAGTAAAGGTTGCAGCAGGATGGAGTGAGAGAAATTCACATCCTTTATTATGTTTATTATTAATTACTGTCAGACACATCAGTGGTGCTAAACGGGGGGTGGGGGGGGGGGGGCTATAGTGATTAAGCAACCTTGATAAATCAATTATGTGTGTGTGCCTGTGGGGTTGGTAAACAACAGGCTGGATGTGATCTATCACTGTGACTGTGTTCTCTGCTTAATTCAGCCTGATTAAGACGCACACATATATAAACACACAGACCCAGTTATAAGATCAGAACTATGCACTTATGTAACTGATGCCAATTATGCTAATTAATATTCAGATTGTAATGTGTAACATGCGGTCTTTTTCCTTTTCCTTCTAAATTTCCCCTTAAGAGCTCACTCTGCTTTTAGAAAGGCTTCAGTGTGTGTGTGTGTGTGTGTGTGTGTGTGTGTGTGTGTGTGTGTGTGTGTGTGGTGCATTGTGTTTGTTCATAACCCTGTAAACTCCCACTGACAGAAAAGGGAAAGTATTATCTGTGAAACCATATGCGAGAGGTCACATCAAACAGAGTATGCGTCAATGATTCTCACACACACACACACACACAAACGCACGCATGCGTGCACGCACGCACGCACAACAATCACTTGTGGGAGAGCTCGCACACACACAGATAAAATCTTGCAGACACCGGTTTAGAAAGCAAGCGATTTAGGGTTAGCAAACACAAACACTGCCGGTCGCTGTCTACTGCTGGTGCGCACACTCACACACACAGACACACACACACACACACACGCAGACACACACACAAATGCGTGCACACTTTTTAATTACTTATCTGCAGGACCATTGATCTCAATATCCACAGATGGGTCTCCAGTAGCCAAGAATGTGTCAAGAGTCACACATGAGTTACAACAAACGTTCACACACACACACACACACACACACACACACACACACAGAGTAGGAGTGCCCTCTCCACACAGAATGAGAGAGGGAATAAGGAAGTGACAAGAGATGGATGGGGTGAAGACCAGGACCAGAGGAGGTGCACGTGGACAAAGTCATAAAAAAAATCTTCATTATGGAGCAGTTACCTCAGGCATCCATCAGTGATGATGAGGTTCTTCCTGTCTGACACACAACTGCTGCTTTCTCTGACCTTTATCTCCTCTCATCGGTCCCCTGTGTCCATCACCATTTCAGGACAAATACTGTAAGTGCACGGGAGATCTATATTTATGCCGTCATCCATCCGTCCATTATCTATACTGCTCATGCTTAAAGGGTTGACACCAGGCCGTCACATTATACGACTTCAGCAAAGCAAATAGCCTGCATTCAGGCTGCTATTAATATAATCATTACTATTATTATTGTTATTGTTATTCCTTTTTTTAAAGACCATATATTTTACAGAGGTTTGTTAGCTGCACTCTCATATAATATAACAGTCAATCCTTATTTTTATTCCGACACATTCAATCCACAGTGACCTGCTCTGTCACTGGATCAAATATTTATATCCAAAAAATATAGTAGCAAACACAGGAAAGTTCGCATCTGTAAAAACTCAAGAGCAGTCGCACAAACTCACACTATTATTTTGAGGTTGCTACAAAATGTACAACCTTCTCCTGTGGTGTTGTGTTGAAAATATTTCTGTGCTGGTAAAACCTTTTCCTGACCTTGGATTCAGCTCAGAAACTTCACACTAACACATTTTTTTAATTTCTGGAAACAGTTACGGTGTAAAAAAACAAAAAAAAACCAAAACAACAAGTGGTGAATATGATTCTTCTGTTACGCTGCTGTGAGGCAGAAGACGAGCAGCAGACTCTAAATCTCTTTTACAGCAGCTGACTGATTTCAAGCCAAAGCTCAGCGAACAAAAACCTGCAAGATTAACGTTTTACCTCTTTCTAAAGATGAGACAATAAAGCTGCTGATGAAGGATGCCGCCGCGGCGCTCGGGGGTGGGGGGTGGTGCGATTTGCCTTCACTATCACCGTTGGTCATTAATCCACAACAATATTCTCATACACGCCACAGGGGGATGTTCAACGGGTAGATCGCTGTTTCCATCACATCAACAGGGGGCGATATGTTCAATTATTTATTCTAATGACGAGAACATGCTAACGCGCTTGGACAGGACTCTTGATGCTCCATGTCTGCTGCGTTTGAATATTTTACAGACCTCGTCCTTTTGAGGTGTTGCAAAAAAAAGACTTTTGAGGAGGAGTAGAAGGTAGAGCGAGTGGGAGGATGGTCTGTGTGTGTGTGTGTGTGTGTGTGTGTGTGTGTGTGTGTGTGTGTGTGTGTGTGTGTGGGCAGAGAGTTTCACTCAGTGTCCTGACGCAGCCCTTCACTTCTCAACAATATTGGAGCTGAAGCAAAAGGACGCTCTCCGTCCACACACACACACACACACACACACACACACACACACACTTCCCTGACTGACATTGTCTTGACGTGCCTGCCTTCGTTATAAAAAATTAAAAAATCTTAAACTAAGTAAAGCTGACAACACGCCCCCTGGGGAGGAGCAGAGGAAGTGCAGGAGTGAAGAGGAGGAGATAAATTAATCGTTAATTAATTGAAAAGCCTGGTTTGCCCCTTTTTTTAGCCTTCTTTCTGTCATTAGTGCCTCGTTAGCGTGTTAGCATGTTGTTATTATGATGGACAGCCTGGAGGGAGTTACAGTTACTCTGTGGGTTTACGTTATGTTGACGGCAAGGGCACGTTTACCTTAAGCAAAGCACAGTTGCTTTCCTTCTCCAGTCCGATTATTCACACTGATCCTTTTTTTTTTTTCAAATTAGTCAAGATCACAGGAAATTAAACAAACCCAAAAAAACCCCGACAATTGTTATTCTCACCACACACAATGTGCTGACGATTGGGTGACACATATCTGCCCTCGGCATCACCGAGTATGAGGGGAGATAATTTGGGTTTATTATGCAGCAGTGGTGTGGTGGTGCGTTGTCATATCTATGTCCCCAAGTCCATGAGCTCTGATTACGTTTAAGCTAATTAGATGCAAAAAAACATTATTTAACATCAAGATGAAGAGGCCTGAATAATAACTTTAAAGTTTGTTTTTAACCACTAAAAATAAAGGTTCTGTGTTACCTGGCAACAGGAAGGTAAAGTGCAGCGCGATCAAGGTGCTGGTGTCGACACAAAAGTCTGAATAAACGGGCTGGAGTCAAACATCCTTCACGTTTCAATGATGATGTGACAACTGACCGTGGGACTGAATGGATTTTCTAACCTTTTCAAAGCTGACACCATATATCTAACAAAAAAAGGGGTTGTTTTATACGGAATAATTGGATTTGTACGGGGTGAGTATGCGTGCTGATGTGGAATTTAGGCAGCGAGAGAACGTATGAAGGAAAACAGTGGTGCAATTAGGGTTTCTATGTCGTGACCTTTCCCTTCGTTCTGCAGTTGGTTGTGAGTCAGAACAGGAAGTACACAATCTACGAGCTCATGAAGTGGCGAAGGGTCGTGCCGGCGGAATACAGGACAAAAGAAACAACACACACACACCTCTTCAAAACGTTTTATTGTGATGACGCTCAAATTTAAATATAAACAATCCATGATGACAAAGCAAAACGGGTTTATTTCTGAAAGACCAGAAATTTGGGCAGTCGATCTCGTTTTGTAAGACAAGATACATCGGATCGTGGGGAATTCCCGCCCACAGACTTGATCCTAAATCCGGCTTTTTGGTTGGACCCATCAAGGACAGCCAAGAGACTCGTCCCAAAGCCACCGCAGCCTGGTCCTGGCTGCCAACCGGTCTCTCTGTCCTCGCCACTAAGAAGTGCCCCCCACTGTTGTGTGACCCCACCCCCACCTCGCCGTCAGATTGGTACGACCCAGGTCAAGAGCCGTATCTTGTGTCCGGATTCTGCCCAAAGATTTAATTTAGCCAGTTTACTGTACATGGCCCAGTAATAGTACAATGATTTGATACATGAAAAATGTAAGACAAGAAAATAATTTGGCCAGTAATGATGTCACATGTTGACACAATGACATATGATCACTGGAACATGAGCAGGACCTCACATCTCCAAGACTCAGGAGAAAGAAACTGGAACATCTCCGACTAGATGTGAACACTGAAATTTGAACCTCCTCCTGTTCACTGATCTCCACCTCTTCCTCCTCACCCTCCTGCTACTGGAGCTCCAACGGTTCCTCCTCCTCCCGTTTCCTGATGTCCACCTTCTCCTTCTCCTGTTTGCCAGTCTCCTCCTCTTCCTCCTCCTCCTCTCCCTCCTCCTCTTCCTCATCCTGTTCGCTGATCTCCTCCTCTTCCTCCCATTTGCTGATCTCCTCCTCTTCCTCCCATTTGCTGATCTCCTCCTCTTCCTCCTGTTCCTTGATCTCCTCCTCTTCCTCCTGTTCACTGATCTCCTCCTCTTCCTTCTGTTCCTTGATCTCCACCTCTTCCTCATCTTGTTCATTGATTTCCTCCTCCTCCTCCTCCTCCTGTTCACTGATCTCCACCTCTTCCACCTCCTCCTGTTCACTGATCTCCACCTCTTCCTCTTGCTCCTCCTCCTGTTTGCTGATCTCTTCCTCCTGTTCATTGATCTCCACCTCTTCATCCTCCTCCTCCTGTTCATTGATCTCTACCTCTTCCTCCTCTTCCTTCGCCTGCTGGATGATCTCCTCCTCCACCTCCTCCCATTTCCTGATCTCCACCTCTTCCTCCTCCTCCTGTTTGCTGATCTCCACCTCTTCGTCCTCCTCATGTGTGCTGATCTCCACCTCTTCCTCCTCCTGTTTTATGATTTCCACCTCTTCCTCCTCCTGTTTCCTGATCTCCGACTCTTCCTCCTCCTGCTGGCTGATCTCCTCCTCCACCTCCTCCAATTTCCTGATCTCCACCTCTTCCTCCTCCTCCCATTTCCAGATCTCCACCTTGTCCTCCTCATGTTTGCTGATCTCCACCTCTTCCTCCTCCTGTTTCATGATCTCCACCTCTTCCTCCTCCTGTTTCATGATCTCCACCTCTCCCTCCCCCTCCTGTTTGTGGAGCTCCACTTTTTCCTCCTCCTCTTGTTTCCTAATTACCTCCCTATCCACATGTTTTGTGATCTCCATCTCTTCCTCTTCTTCCTGTTTGTTGATCTCCACCTCTTCGTACTCCTCCTGTTTGTTGATCTCCACCTCTTCGTACTCCTCCTGTTTGTTGATCTCCACCTCTTCGTACTCCTCCTGTTTGTTGATCTCCACCTCTACCTCCTCCTCCTGTTTCCTGATCACCTCCTCCTCCTGTTTTGGGATCTCCACCTTTTCCTCCTCTTCCTGTTTGCTGAGCTCCACCTCCTCCTGTTTTGGGATCTCCACCTCTTCCTGTTTTGGGATCTCCACCTCTTCCTCCTCCTGTTCACTGCTCTCCTCCACCTCCTCCTGATCCTTTTGAGGAGTCTTCACCTCCACCTCCACCTCTTCCAGGTTTCTCTCTCCCTCCTCCTGACACTCTTGGGAAGCCTCGTCATCGTCCTCCTCTTCATCGTCCTCCTCCTCTTCATCCTCTTCCTCCTCTGTTTCACTGCTCTCGTCTTCCTCCGGTACACTGCTGCCCTCCTCAAGTTCACTGCTCTCCTCCTCCTCTGTATCAGTCAGAAGCATCTGGAAAGACAAAAACGGTGAATATTAAAAACAGATCTAACTTGTCAGATGTTCATGAACATATTTACATGTTGTTCTGAGTTGAGGTGAATCAGCTGAGGTGATCTTACCTGAAACTGGTCCCGTTGCGTCTCTGGATCACCTTCCATCATTGTCTTGCACTCTTCCTCCATCTCCGACCAGCTTTCAGCGTTGTTCAGTCTTTCCAATGCGGCCTCTTGCAACTTACTGCTCCAGTACCTGTCCCTCTGAGCCAGCTCCTCTTGGATCCTCGCCTCCATCATATTAAACTTGGCTTTCCAATGGGCCTTGATGCTCTTCATCTCTTTGGCTTGTTGGGTGATTAATGTGAAGCAGTCAATGTGAGCTTTGGTCTGAGTCCGCCTTTTCCAGGTTTCCCTCCGGAGGAGCTTCTTCACGTACTCGATCTCCTCTGAGAGCTGGATCTCCATGACGCACAGTTCTTCGGTCAGCAGGTCGACAAGAGCTTGAAGATCCACATTTTGCTCTTTGAGATGAATAACGTCCCGACTGACTTTACAGAGGGCCTCTCTGAGGCTCTCTGTTGTCCCCCGCTGTTTCAAAAACGGCCTGTACTCAGTTGATCCCGCCTCGTAGGTGGGGACGAAAACCTGAAAATACACATATGCATGTAAATATTGGCTAAAACTAAACACAACTTGAACATTTACTTCGACACTTAAATCTATGTGACAGGAACAGTCAAAGAGCAATGCTACGGCATCCAGCAACTCAAATTCCTACACAACCTCGCTAGAGAAAACCTGACTGCAAATACAAAATCATAAAATCACCTTTTCTATTTGTATGTGTATCAAATTTGCATTTTGAGTTTCTCAAGGTGATTTGCTGCGAGTTTGAAATCGTTACATTTGTAATGCGTTAACTCAACTACACGAAAAAAATAATGAATAGTACATATATTAATAATAATAATTTATAATAATAAATAATGAATAGTAAAATTATTGTGGTGAAAAAAAGTTGAGCGAATCTTACCGGGTCCCCAGGTTCTTCCATCTCTTCCATCTAAATGAAGACACGGATTGGGAACAAAGACAGAGGATGCACTTGCTGTTGTTGTTCTTCAAGTAACTTCTTGAATTAAGCCTTGAGTCAGAAACTGCCAAAACAGCCCTTTTCCAAAAGTTCCCAAAAACAGCCGAATGTAGTGCTCAGATTCGGAAACTCGCAAATGAAGAAATCTGCACATAAGTGCTTTTACACAGAACACGTGATTGATGATGTCATCACTGGTCCTTTCTTTGATGTACTAAACTGTGACAAAGACTGAGTGGGGACTGGCATATGGTGTCATGTGATGTCATGTTAAATATTGTCACCTGGTCTGTAATATGGTGGCCTCAGGTAATGTGATGTGATGTGTGTACCACTTCATGAGGACTAATGTAATGTGTTGTAAATAGAGTGCTGTACCTCGTTGTTTGCTGCCCATAGACAACATCTGTCTTTTTCTTTTTTTAAAAAAACCTTCTCTAGTGCCCCCTTGCTAATTGTAAGAGGCAACAAATGGGGCAGAATGTGATGTGGCATAATGTACTTGTTTGGGGAATGTGTCCATCGGGAGCGAGAACTGATACAATAATGCAGTATTAATTCCTGAAATGTAATGACTACAAAGGTAATCTGGTTTATAGTGGTATTTTAGTCTCTTGGATTAGTTTCTTGACTCCCAGACTTAAAACAAAAAAAAAAATCAGATAGTTTCACGCTTCATTATGGCAGAACCCTGCAGCCAAACACACCCAAACACACATTTACCACCCTCGGCCACACATTAAAGAAGTAATTAAAGATCGTCGCTGCTCTGCAACCGACAAAACAAACCGACTCTGGCTTGAGGATCAGAGATACTGTGAACTCACTTCACGTTGGTGTGAGGAGGCGTAGATTTATTTTGGGAAAGAAAATGGCAAAGTGAGACAGTTGGACATCAACGTACTGTATAGGAGGAAATGTTAAGAGAGGTTACGTGACCTTCACACTCTGGTGGCACAGTGTGGAGGGCAGGAGAGCTTCTCCAGACCTGAGGGCTGGAGAGACTAATTAACTTGAGAGACGTGACCTTTCTCTCCTCCTCCCTGAGAGAAAACATGGGTGTCACGCTATGTGTGCGTGTGTGTGTGTGTATAAATCAATACAAGGGCACCGTCATCGCAGCCAGATGGACCTGTATATCATGTCTCCTCATCATGACGGAGGAGAAGGAGGTCTGAACCGGATTAAATGGCGCCTTAAGAACTTGTTCAACATCCCTGTTTATGTGTGTGTGTGTGTGTGTGTGAACTCTTGGTCTTCCATCTTTGTCAGGACAAATTTCGATGCCGGGACCTTGAGGCCACATCTTCTCACAGGGTTGTTTGAGGACACCTATGTTAGGAGGGGTTTGTGGTTTGGTAAGTTTTCACCGATCCCATCGAGACTGGATGTCAGACAGTCCCTGACCGGACAAATACACAACAATCAGATCAGAACAAAACAGTCAAACAGTAAGCATGTCCTCAGGTACGACGAGAGACGAAACAAACACACCAGCCTCTGAGTCAGACATGATCAATAAGACAAAAATAATAAAACAACTTCTCAGTCGCCTCAGTCATACACAAATGCATGTGTGTAGATGTCTATAGACAATAACATGGACAGGTGAACCTGACGTCACACGAACACACAATTTCCAACCTGTCTGCAGATGCGTTCAGCAAACGTGCGCATGAGCAAACCCTGGGAAATGCAGCGCCCCCCACCTGTCAAATATCAGCGTTTTGCTAAAGTCGCTCAAGCAGGCAAACAATCAACTGAGCTAATTAATGTGACGACGTCAAACTTGGCTGGAAGCTGCAAGTTTCTCAGGGTGAAGGAGCCCCGAGAGCGAGAGAGGGAAAGAAAGAGAGAGAGAGCGGAGAGACGGAAAAACGCATGTGTGTGTGTGTGTCTGTGTGTGTGTGTCTTTAAATAGACACCATCGGGTGCAGTGGGAGACTGAGAGGAGACGGAGGAAGAGAGGGAAATCAAGCATCTGCTGTCGGGGGATAATTAGGAAATCCAAATGTGTGTGTGTGTCTATTTGTGTGTGTGTCTGTGACGAGTGGTGGGGAAATGTGAGTGTATTGTACGTACTGTATGTGTGTGTGTGTGTGCGTGTGTGTGTGTTGTACATGCCCTCATGTGGGAGTTCTGCTGCTAAGGACAGATGGTGCCATAAAACACTGAACGCTGATGTTCTCTGTCTGAAACCTGCCGCCAGCATCTCTGAGCTCCGAGATGCCATGTAACCGGATGACATTGGATTCGTTTGACAGCGTGCATGTGTGTATGTATGTGTGTGTTTGTGTGTGTGTGTGTGTGAGACTGTAGTTCACATTACAAACTCACCCTTGCCGAAAGCAGCGTCGATCTTCATATGGAAAAAGCTGCGGCGGATGAGCGCCTCTGGTCCCTCTTTGTGTCCGACATGTTACTTGTGCTTTTCAGCCTGAGACAGAAACAAAGAGCAGATTTTTAAAAAAAAAAGATACATTCATTAACTCTCTGTTGCTCTGACATCATCCTCCTTTATCAACTGTTATTTAACTGTTGACTGTCAGTCACAATCTTTACTGCTGAACCCAAAGAATGGAAATCATAATAATAATTTAAAAAAAACACTAGCATTCAGCCTAGTGGTATAAAGACGCCATTTTAAAATGGCTAAAGGCTAATTCTTGGAAGGAGCCACATAACAACCAACATCTGTGTCTTCACATTCACAGCCAGCGAACTGCTAATGAAGGCGTCACTGTGCACAGGCTGATGATTTATACCAGCAGATGCCACCAATGTGTCAAGTGTTTCATTCATTCATTCATTCATTCATTCATTCATTCATTCATTCATTCATTCATTTTATTTTATTTTATTTTATTTTATTTTATTTTATTTTATTTATCTGGGTGAAATTTAACGTCCGCGTTCCAACAGTGAGCGTTCAGAAGCGGCTGCCTCCCCCTGTTGTTCAGTGTGACAAACAGCTGGCACAGGCCTCGGTAATCCATCACCGTAAACACGCAGCGTTCGTTTGGTTCTGTCGCAGTTTGATTGTTACGTCATTATCCTTTGGAAAATGCATTTCTCGTTATGCAGAAGTTAATATGACTGGAATGTAATCACGCATCATGTTTGTTATTTTGTAATTAGATCTTTATTGCTGAATATAATAGTTTCTTGTGTATATAGAGACTTTGGCACCTGCAAAGAAAAAAAATAAAGAAAACTAAACAAGGAGCTGAATAATTAGATCCCTGGTCACTGCATTTGTTTTCCGAGTGGGAAAACTCATCTGCAACAGTAGGAAATAATAAACAGTGAGCGCTTCCCACTTGGTGACACATTCTTTTCCAGATTCCTCAGACGGCGGAGTAGTCTCAAGTCCAAACTCAGCACTGAGGCCTCGGGATCTAAAACTTTAGGGAAAATGTTTAATTTATAACATAATGCATCATTTAATGGTAGAAATGTGTCACATTAGATGCATAATGGATAACCTGAATACCTAAGTGCTGCATATGGCATTTCATATCTAGTCGTACATGTGGAAGTTCTGTCCACACTTCCTCCCAAAGCCTTTCTCCCTTTCCCTTTTTACACGGCTCACAAGAACAATCAGCTCGCAGAGATGTATTATTTGCTTGTGGGAGGGTAATCCATCACAATCAGCATTTAAATTACATTTGCCTGGAGCTGGAGGTCACCTTCTCACCGCGTGCAAAGCTAAAGCAGCTGCGAGCGGTGACTGAATCAGAGAGTCGGCCGCCGTGTCGCGTTCACGTGGCTGGCAGCATTTTCTTCTTTTTTTCTTCTCTTTTTTTTTATACGCTCATATAACTGAAGTCAGGCTGACTTGTAATATGTGAGTGACATCGCATAGACAGCTTCTGATTGCAGGAAGCCAAATCTCCTCGCCACAGGGAAGTTCGGCATATTCTGTACCTGCTGTTCACTTTTTTCCCTTTATCCCTGGTGAATTTTGAATTCTGCACGGGCCACTTTTCTCGTGCCACCTGATCCCACCTCGTCCTCTCAGTTCATCAACGTGCAAATGCAAACGAGTTTAATATTCTCGGTCTGTCAACAGGTCACGCCGGGCCTCAGATAAATCCTCGGATGGACACTCGAACCCAAACTGACCCGATGCACCTCGGATGTACGTCGGTGTGGACGAACCGACCCGCAGCTGTGACTTTAGCGCTGAGAAGAAATCATCCAACTTTTCTGGCTGCGACGACAAAAAGCTGTCCTCAGCAGCGATGCTCCAGAGCAGATTGTGAGCGATATTAAGCCGGCCAGGCGTCACCAGCACATGTTTGTGTATAATTACATTTCTCAGTGACAACAACTCGGATAACACCTCTGACAGCACAAAGCCACTATAATAAACAACACCACCATCCTGCTCTGTGCAAAGCCACTTGTAAATGTTATAACCTGCCACTGTAGCATCAGACGCACACTCCCTTACATGTACACACACACACATGTGGAATCAGAACGATGTGCGGAGATTACGACAAGGGCTACGGAAAGAGAGAGAGAGAGAGAGAAGATGGAGGGAAAATCTGAGGAGAGGAGGAGAGGGAAAGGAATGGAAGGATGCAATGACAGGCCGCAGCATCAGATGGGAAGGAAGATGGATCATGGCCAAGAGCAGGCCGTCTGGAGGAGACGGGAAATATGAGGCGCCAAATAACAGATGGGCCCCAGAGCGCGGCCCGCTACGCATACAGTAAATACATTTTCACTCATGCTACACCCCGATCAATGGGACGACGCTCCCACAAGTCGACAGTGTAGAGGAGATAATGAACACAGATTTCATGGACTGTGGAGTCGACATGCATGCGCGCACACACGTACACACACACACACACACACACAAATACAAATACGCAGCTCTCATGCAAACACTTGCACTCAAGTAGCTTTCTGCTGATTGCACACATGCTCTTCAGGAATTGCTTCCAGTCGTTTAAATCATTGATGCACAATCAATACTGTTTCCATACACAAGCCATGAGACACACACACACACATATATATATATATATATCTTTGGACTCAGTGGCAATCAATATTGACATCCTAGTTAACCTCGGTGTTTCCCATTGAGCTAAAATTTGCATAAACAGCGTGCAGGGTTTATGTTTGCAGAGCAAAATGAATGTTAAACACAAGAAATCAATTTTGGCCACGTTCAAAAATGTTTCCTCAGAATGCTTAGTCATGATTTAAACCTGGCTGGGATGAGGAGTCGCGGTGATCTCAGCCCGCTTCAGTCGCCGGATAAATCAATTCCCGGGACCACAGGTCCGTTTTAGCTTCCCTGAAAAGCCAAGTCATGATTTACATGTCTTCAAGGAAATGGCGACTCAGCAAAACCAATTACATAAATTCGATGCCCTCGTGGTTGATCAATATAAAGTGTTTCATTAGGGATCAATTCCAGCCACTCGGCTAACAACCTGTCACTTCCTGTGCCAGTAAGAGCAATGGCGCTGATATGGAATAAAAGCGGCCTCATCATGACCTCATCACCTCATGACCTCGTGACCTGGGCCGTTTCTGAGCTGACTTGAAAGGCCCACCTAGTAAATACAGGAGTTTGCACATGTGATAGTCTTATAAACAAGTTGTTTATTTTCATGTTGGACAGAGTATAGTGTGTATATACACACACACACACACGTATATCAGTTCTAACAAACTACTGATACTGATACTCTACCCCTGAGATCACGATCACATCAATAAGACATCAATGATCTGACTGTGGATAATACATCATGTGCTTGGCTTGGCTCTAAAGGATTTCACATGCACATAAACAGGATAGCACTATTAAAGGAATGCACCAACAAAACACATGGTTGGAATATCAAATAGTCTGCTATAGGGATGGTATAAAAGGTCCGGGGGGGCACACAGGAACTATTTTATGAGCTATTTATTAAAGCCTTGCTAAATGTTACACGCACGACAGCAGAATCCATTATTTGTTAGTCTCACATTGGCATGCAGCTCGAGTGAGACAGACACTTCACGCCATCCCATTATTCTCTCCGTCTCCGTCTTCTCCTATTTGTCATGGACTGTCATGGACCTCATTTTGTCCCTCCCCCTCCAACTCGACTTTTCTCTCTCTCTCTCTCTCCCTCTCTCTCTCTCCTCCTGCTGTGCTCTCTATCTCTCACTGCCTTCCTGCAAGTCCATTATTTCCCCATTAAAAACCAGGATGACCCATGTAATTGTCTTCAGCGCTTGGGTCCTAATGAAAAAAGCACACCCCATTACTAAGGAGATGCTCTGTGTGTGTGTGTGTGTGTGTGTGTATTAGCTGTAGCGGGTACGTTAAAGGTTTAAGGAAGTTAATGTGTAGTCAGTGTGACGTCCTGTGACATCATGGCGATGTGTGTGTGTCTGTGTGTCGAGCTGCAGAGTCTTGACTGAAGCAGATAATATTATCTGTCAGAGCAGCTCGTTACACACTTTAAACCTGTGTACGAGTGAGTGTGTGTGTGTGTGTGCGTTTGTGTGTATACACGAGTGTGTGCCAGGCGGCGACAGCCTTGACCAGTGCTGATAATATTCTCTCAGACCCTTGTTCCAGCCTTTTAACTGTGTGTGTGTGTGTGTGTGTGTGTGTGTGTGTGTGTGTGTGTGTGTGTGTGTGTGTGAGGCTCACAAACATGCATAAATTGGATGTCGGGAGCACTTGAATGAGTCGGTGGAAGACAGGAGAGAAGGCATTCGCGCATACCGTGTGTGTGTGTGTGTCTATGTACGCATGTGTGTGTGTGTGTCTGTGTGCCAGGTAGAGCGAGGGAGGAAGAGAGCGGCAGGTGGAGAGAAAGACTGCAACCACGAGAGAGAGAGAGAGGGAGAGAGAGAGAGGGAGAGAGAGAGAGAGAGGGAGAGAGAGAGACCTTTGTTTAACTCTTAGTCAATATTGATGCAGTGAAATGCAGGTATTGACCTGAACACACAAAGTCATGTACGAAAAAAAGAAAGAAGGTTTGTCTTTGATTTCAAAGAGCAGAGCAAAGAGTGTGTGTGTGTGTGTGTGTGTGTGTGTGGGTGTGTGTGTGTGTATAAAAGGTAAAAGAGAAGAGGAGCTGCACAATGCTGCTCCTCCAGGTGGAGTGAGAGAGAGCGAGGGGAGGTGTTAATGGGAATATATTGAATGGCTCCGTAGCAGCAGCCATAGACTTTGGGAAATCGGTCTTTTAGGTGCATGCAGGAATAAAAATGATCTATTAGGAGGTGCGAGTTGGAAGTGGAGGGCGAGCAGGTCTGCAGCCAAACGCAACCACAGCAAAGACATCATTATTATTATTATTATTATTATTATTATTATTATAAGAAGTGTATATGAGCCGCTCGGGCCACAGATGTTGTCCGACAGAAGCCATTTCCCACTTTGGAATTGAAGCCTGGACTTAAATCAGCAGGTTTGGAATAATGGGACACAGAGTCTCTCCAGCGTCTCCTCTCACTCCTCCCACAACCTGCTTCCCCCCCCCAGTATCTCCCATTACATCCTAAACATTACCGCCACCATCTCTGCTGCCGCATCACCTGCCCTTTCCCGTTTATCACCGGATCCTCCCCGGTGTCACCTTCTCCGCTTCCCCAAACCACCATGCAAACGCGGCTCAGCATCACGGCCTAATGGATCTGACTCAAAGAATCATAACAGTAAATAAGACGCAGACGACATTATGGTGCTTATTTCAAGGAATGCATGAAATGTGTGTGTGTGTGTGTGTGTGTGTGTGTGTATTTTTCTTTTTCTTTTATGTGTCGACTTGCTCCTCGCTCATCTTATCGTCGACGCACAGGCTCGGCAGTAATCTCATATCGGAGTTTCATTTCACACAGCTCTCTGCAGCCATATTTCTCCTCCACTACATTGTCCCCTCTAAGAAGGATGCGACGCAACAGAAATGAATCGGCAGCGTTTGGGTCGGACTTAGATTTTCTCTTCACGCAATTCCCATGCCTGCCTCCATCTGTCTCCTCCGCCGCTTTAATGGAATGTCCACATCCTAACTTCCTGGCAGTTCGAGAGCGCTGGGCGTTTGGTGCGGTGGCCGCCTGCCAGGCGATGAGACGTATTCTGGCACATAGCGAGAGTCAGGTCCACGCTCGGTGGCGGGGAAACGTGTGCGCCGATTAAAAACTTTTTAATCAGCTGACCTGACTGATCAGCCTCAGATTATTATACATCAGTTACTGGGATTATTTAAGACACATAGCAGGGTGCATTATAGAGTAACCTATAAACAAGGGTCAGTAAAGGTCAAGCCGGTTTCATATCTGAGAAAATGAAGCTAAATATGTAGAATATTTGTGATGTTCATCAAATCACACAAACTCATTGATGTCGACCATGCTGTCACACACCTCCTGCAGCTGGTGCGTGTTTGTGCGTGAGCCGGTGGTTTATTGTGGTCCTGAGCACAGCCGCGGTTTAACTCGGGTTTTACAGAAGCTGCCGGAGATTCGGATGGAGACGGTGGATTACAGATAAGGCAAATTACACTGTCGGAATTTATCAGTGCAAGGATCACCCAGCCGTTGGTCCTCATGTGCATGTGTGTGTGTGTGTGTGTGTGTGTGTGTGTGTGTCTGCGGGGGGAGATCCCACACATCATCTGTCTCCATATGAGACAGGTGAGAGATGTTTGTGTGTGTGAAGGAGGTGAGAAGATGCAGAGGGAAGGAAGGAAGGAAGGAAGGAGGGAGGATGGGGAGGAAGGAAAGATGGAGTGAGAAGATACCAATGAGGATGGAGAGACAGATAAACGAAAAGAAAAAGAAGAGGTTCATTCAAACAGATGTCTCCACCATCACTCAGTCACCTGCGCTCCCAAAAACCACTGTTAACCATTGCGTCTGCAGCCATTTTGTCAGAGCAGACTTTACTGTTGTTTTCAATCTCGTTTCTTCCCTCTTCCCCAAATGGTGGATTTCACCGTGCTCACACACACACACACACACACAAAAGAAAAAACATGACGGAGCCGCTGCAGAGGTGAGAGAGGGGCGTAGGAGGGAGACAGGGAGATGAGGGGAGGCAGAGAAGAAGAGGAGGAGGTGAGGAACGAATGGGAAAATG
>JAFBJQ010004311.1:122073-124573 GCA_016785345.1 Trinectes maculatus | reverse complement strand
GCTCAGTCGTACCGGCTTTGTAAAGCTTGTCGCCGGTGTCGCACTAAAGTGGGATCGGCCACGGGTCGTTATGCCGCTGGAGCTGCATGGTGCCGCTGCAGAGCCGCAGTGCTGCTGCTGCTGCTGCAGGAGATAATCAACACAACCCGAGAAAGAGCCATTTTTCTGCATCACCGCCGAGGAGCGGGTCTGTCACCAGAACCACCCACGCACGGAGTGTATCGCCTGCAGGTGGCAGGAGCAACTTAGGAAGAGTCAACATCTTCACTGCCTGTAGGGGACACCTACTGTATGTGCACACACACACACACACACACACACACACACACACACACACACACGTGGCATGCATGCCCATAATATGTGAAAATAAAAACAGCTTGTCATTTTCTTTGTGCGACTTAGTCCTTGACAGACAAATGTGTCCGGCACACATGCATGTGTGTGTGTGTGCGTGTGTGTGCGCGAGTCGTCTCCACATATCTCAGCCTCCACAGCAGGCGCTGTGTGCGGTACACAGAAATACACACAGCATGCACAATGAGGAGGCCTCGACACGCCGTCTCATTGTCGAATCAGTGAAGGAGATAGGCCGACAAATGCATCGACCATAAAAAGAGGCTGAGTGATGGAAGGCGGAGGAGAAGTGAAGGATGGCAGCGCTGATGTCCAGCTGATGCACAGTGTGGAGATGGGAAATGACTGCTGGTTCATGGTCAGCACACACACACTGGACGCTGTGTCTCACAATGTGGTACAAAGTATGTGGCGCAAAGTGTGTACTACTACTCTCTGCAGCATCTGCTGTGAATTACACATCTACTGTTATCTACTTAAAATTTCGTCACTGTTTCCATGTGACGTTCGTTGATGTGCAGTAGAAACCGGCGCGCGTCAAAACAACACTGTATTTCCTCTTGTCAGAGAGTGTGGATTTCTAAAACCCCTGCATTCCAGTATGCTAATCCGCACCGTCTCCACCAGCGACTCCATCACTTACGCTAAAAAATCTATAGACTATAAACGGGTCAAGAGATACACTAGACTTAATAAGCCCTGTGAAAACACCTTCTCATGCTCTTTAATGAGCTGCGGGGCCCCACGTGACGGCCCCTGTGAGGGCCTCTGCTCAGCTCGGCTCTCTTTAGGAGCAATATTGAGCAGGACCTGTTCGGATAAGTTGAGCCCCGAGGAGCCGCATTTCCCACTAATGACCTCGCTCTGCCTCTTCCTGTAAACAGCTGAAAACTGCAGAGATAACATGTTTTTTTTTTTTTACAGGACAGCAACAATGTCCACTTCGCAGACTAACAACACTGGATTTATGATATCCAGAGTAATTAAAACGCGTGGCACCAACCGCCAGTCGAGTGCGACAGTCGCGGGGATGCATCACCCTCCGCGTTCCAACCTGAGAGCTGAGAAGGTTTAAGCTAATTGGGGAGAAGATGAGCGGAACGTTCACGTTACTGTGACAGTCGTCGAGACGACTTCCCTGGTTCGAGTTAAACTTTCCTCTCATTTGCACCTGACAATTAGACCCAAAGATGACGCAGAGGGAAACAGGAACAGGAACCAGTTCCACAGAGGAAACAATGCAGCTTTGTGTTTTTCTACACAACCTTTAATTTAAGAAACACAACTGTTCACTTTACTCTTAGAGTTTCATTCATAAATTTGCCTCCTTCCGTTAAATCCGAGCTTCTCCTTCCACCTAATGACTCAAGCCTGTTTCCTGCAGAGTGATCCTGCCCAGGTTCTGCTCCAGACACAGATCTTCGTGGGCGACAGAGTCTGACTCAGCATCGCTTTCAAACCGCTCTCAGATAGCTGTTGGGGGGGAGGTGGACTCGTCTGCATCTGTAAAGTCATATCTGTAATTTATCTTGTGCCAGTCGGAACGATGAAACATTTCTGATTCAGAAAACGCCGTCACTGTGTTCTCACAAGGATAGGATGCGATGTGCACTTTGTTTCCATGACAACCAAACCACTACATCCAGCTAGTGTAGCATCAACTCAGAACAAGGCCAGTGAGCTGCATACTTGGATGGTGACAAGTGTTGCCAGATGTTCCAGGGCCCCGCATCATCTGCTGTAATGGGCTTAGCCCTGTTTTACACTGACACATCATTACACTGAATCCTTCTTATGATAACTACTTACTATGTAAGAAAATGAAATAAGAAAAGCCCTTTACCCTGAAACAACTCCGTGCATTAATTTTAATTATTCCTTCAAAGTGCTTCGGCGTTTTAACTGACCTTGCGTAATCGGATTTCTGAAAGTTAAAAGGGGCGTTTACATTAGGACCAACGCAGTAAGAATATATTTACAGACATTTGGACAACCTTGTACTCACTTTGCCTCGTTCCCGAATTAGATTTTGGCCAACGTGTCAGAGGACGGACGGAGGGACGAGTAAAACGTCCACGAGAGTGGAGCCTGATAGATTCGGCATCTGTGAAGGTGACAGTCAGGAGAGATTTCTGACTGACCC